>JANUYF010000012.1:9670000-9972500 GCA_026167975.1 Phrynosoma blainvillii | reverse complement strand
GCGCTTGGTAACCAGCTTATATATATATATATATATATATATATATATATATATATAGACATGCACACCCGCACCCTGCACACACAAGAGGCAATACCACAGAGGCAAGGGAGAAATTAGCAAATTACTAAATTGTTCCAAAGGAAGCACAAAACCATGCCTCCCATTTTTATGTGGCACTCTCAGCTTATTGTACAGCAGTATTATTATTGCAAAGCATTTAATTTAAGTTAAAGGAAGCAGAGGCCAGGAACACAATGGAAGGAGATGAACCTACCTGGCGATAGTCCCCAAGGCACATTGTTCTTGGAAGAAGTACTCTATCTATTGCAGTGATGACCTCTATGCATATGATGTAGGCTGTAGAGACCCCAATCTGGAAGTGCCGTGCCACTCTCCTGTAGTTGAGGGGGGCAGAAAGCCACCAGATGGTGATTGCCACCCTCTCTTCCACCAAGATGGCCCTCCTCATGGTGGTGTCCTCGGCCTGGAGGTAAGGGCGCAGAGCCTCTGCTATCTCGAACAAGGTGGATCTGGACATCCAAAAGTTTCTTATCCACATGTCCTCGTCCCAGAGTTGAAGCACCTCATCTGCCCACCAGTTCCGGATGACTTGTGGCCTGACCCACCACCGGCATGGACGGGGGACAGTGCTGGCATGGAAACCCCGGCCCAAGCGGCTTGGTCATCCTGAAATCCTCCATAACAGCTGATGGGCTGTGCAGCCTGTGATGCCACACCGCCTCATGAAGCGATGGACCCCAGCCAGCACAGCCCTGCGCCCTGCGCCTTGCCCTGTGATCCTGCTCCTCCTTCTCCAGCTCTACCTGCAACTCACGGGTTAGCAGAAGAGCAGACTCCATTCTCTTCAGAAGCGGCAGCTCTCTCGCACAGCAAAGGAATGGCGACCGGACGGCAATGGCGATTGAAAAACAATAGCGCTATAGCGACGGAAGTGACGAAAATCGCATGCGACGGTTGCGGCGAGCATTCCTTTTACTGCGCATGTGCAAGAACTTCTTTTGCCGGATCGAGGCAGGGATCCTCGGACTTGTGTGTGAACAGGAGTTCCGCCTCCCAGGAGCGGATCCAGCGCAGTGTCGCTAATTCCGCAAGGATGATAGTGTTAGGTTTAAATGGGATATGGAGTCAATGTTAAAATGTTGAAATGTAAAAGATGTGTGTCTGTATTTTTCCATGCTGTGAAAAGTTGTTTTTCTGAGAGCTTGATTCATAGTTATCAGCCCCAGGTGTGATTTAGCCAAAACAAGAAGCTAACAAGACTCCATTCTATGGGAAAGAGGTATTGTTTATATTATGGTTTTTGTAAACATCGTTAGGCTTGGAAAAGTTACTCACGTGGTGGATGATGGACAACAAGAGGCTGGGTTAACATACATCATACTGTCATCATCCAATTAACATAAAGTTAACACCTAGAAGGTGGAGTATGGGATGGGCTTAGAAAATCCTTTGTCTAAGAAATTTTTTTTGTTCAAGATGTGAGCGCGTGTGTGGATGCAGTGGTTTTAACTGCAACAAGTTGGATCCTAATGCTTTTGGGATTCTTAAAGATGTAATCTTACATGGCTGAACTGGACAAGTTCATCACAATGGATTTTACTTAGTTATCTTATTTTTACTTTTTATATGCATTAATAAAGCTATGCTTTTGGACTTTACAATGTGTCTTCTTGACTGAGGAAGACAGGATGCTGGAGAAGAGAAGCTGAGCCAGTTGATGGCAAGTCTACACAGTGGCTGTGGATCACAGCAGCCAGCTTGTCCTGCAGACTCTGCTGGGTGCCAAAGTGCATCACTACAACACTCATCATCCACACACCAACAAGGGTTACGGGCCCAGTTTGTGGCTTGTTTTTGCCAGTTATGGCTGTTTTGCCAATTTAAGACTGTTTTTGCCAGTTGTGGCTAGTCTGGCTGCAGAGGCTTGTTATTGCAAGAAATGGCTAGTCTGCCAGCTAAGACTGTTTTTGCCTAAAGAGAGGCTTGTCTGCCAAATGTGGCTGGTCTGCCAGAGGACAAAGAGGCCAAATGTCCAGGAGGACAAAAGCCCAAGAGTCCAGATGACATGTTTACAATGTGGCCAAGAGGCAAGTATTGCCTATCCACGACTTCAGCTGTGCCAGGACAAGGGAACCATGCTTCAGCGGTTGCTGGGAAAAGCAGTGGTGGCTACAAATCTTCTCCAGATGTAAGTAAACAGTTAAAGTTACTGCTAAGCTGTTTTGCCGGATGGCAGAGTGCAGAACTCTTTAAAGACAGTTGTCTGAGGACTCCACTCTTTAAACAGTAAGATACAGAGAAAATCAAAGCCTAGGAATGCTGGGAATACTGCGGGTTCAATGCAGTGAAAATTTTTGTTTTTGTTCAAGCTGCAAAAGACTCTGTTAAAGGCCATTTTGTTTGATATGGAAGCAGCTGGGGCTTGAGTCACAAAATACATGTTGCAATGTATGCAGTTTTAAAATGCAGCATGATTGCTGGACACAGGCGGTTGCCTAAGCCAAGGAAACTCATTCTGTTACCCCTCTCTGAGTTACAGTTAAAGTTTTGGGAGAGGATGTTTCTTCAGCCAAAGGTTTTGGAAACTAAAGAAAAGAATGAATGATTTTCTACACGACTTTGTCATAAATGCTGTGGTCAAAGGACTTTACAGTTCTTAGAGAAAAATACAAAAATCCCTGGTGGGGGTGAAGTTTTACACAGTGGTCAATGCTGTGTGGGGCTGCAACAGTGTTGCTAGAGGCCTGAAGTTCCAAAAGGATGGAACTGTTAAGCCAAGCTGTTTGCTTGAAGAAAGGCCAAAAAAAATATAGGCTTGGGAAAAAGCCTGGGACAACATCTTGAGGTCAAGATATGCGTCATGAAAAAAAAAAAAAAAAGGCAGCTGATGCACGGAGTGCGAATCGATGCTTTTACTACAACAAAACAAGAGTTTTAAAAATGACAATACAAGGATGTTTGCTACAATCAACAATCTATCTACAATCCAGAGACATTGGGAGAAACAGAGAAGCTACAAGCTGTTCTACAGAGCTGAGACAGTGTGACTCAAACAGGTGAAACCTGAGGCCAAGAGTCTATATATTCTGGGACATATGTTACAGTTTTGCTGAAAAATAAAAAAATCCTCCAATTTTAAAGATGTTTATCTAGCTGATGGAGGGATAAGAGATGTTAAAAAGAAATTAAGAAATGTCTACATGCCAAGTTTTGGTGAGAAAACTTTGAAAAATGTTTTATGTATACCTGTTTTACAAAACTGTTTAGTTGGTGTGTCAGGAGATATACACTGAGTTTTGTGAGAGAAAAATATAAAAATTACCCCGGCTGGGGAGAGGTGTGTACAAAAGCTATAAGAGGGAAAATGTGTATTTTATACAAAGTAAAACAAATGCTAAATGTGCAGGTGTGGGAAATAAATAATTGCATTCTGGTTATGCACATCAAATATAGAATCCTAGGAAACATAAGATTTGATAGCTTGTTTTAAACTGGTGAGATATAGGTCTTGAATTTTTAAAATGTTTTATTATACAAATGATTTGGGAGATGTTTGGTTTGCCACAGAGTAAAAAGTCAAGGTTTTTCCTGTGACAAAACCGGAACAAGTGAATTGCAAAAATGACCTGTTGAGGTTGCTGTTAAACAAAAGAGACAAATGTGTGTTACTGAGTGACAACAATTATTTTCTTAGTGATTATGGACAGATTTTCCAGAGTTTTTATATGTCAGAGTTTTAAGACAGAGATGTGATACAATTTAAAAGTTTTTAACAATGGATAAATATATATATATATATAAAAATTGATTACAAAGGGTCTTTGCTCACAGACCGGGGGAAAAGAGAATTCTTGGCTCACAGTTTGAGAAACTGGCTGAGAAAAAAAAAATTTAACATCATTACACATGTTATGTGGGGATCCACTAAATTTAAAGATATCTGACAGTTTTTAGACAATATACAAAGATATATGTGCTAACATGTTTTAAAAGGGAAAATTGAACCAAAGTGCTAAAGATGGTGTTATAAAATATTCAAAAAATAACAGTTAGAGATTTCACCTTGATGGTGGGAATAGTTTTAATGTCTAAAAAAAATAACAATTGTGAAAAACATTCAAGTTTTGATTGGGAGTTCCTGCATGGCAGGGGGTTGGACTGGATGCCCTTATGGTTTTTTCCAACTTAATGTTTTTAAGTTAAAAAAAAAAAAGATACATTCAAACAAAGAGATTTTACAAAAAATAAGACAGTTAAAGATCCAAGTGCCAGGAAATGGAGGGGCACAAAACACACAAACACACAAAAGACAGACATTTTTTTAAAAGTGAGGAAAACACTTTAATTCAGACAATACAGAAAAGATCATTAAAAGGTAGAATGACAAAAAATCAAAAGACACACAAGTCCAGAAATGATACATATTATGTCAAGGAAAAATTAATAGAGAGTGAAAACAACACACAAGTTTATTATACAAAGGACAAGAGTTTATACATAAGTGGCTGGTGAGCCGGAGAGTTTCAAGGAGAGTTTTAAAGAGTTTCAGACAGTGTTAAGGAGTTTCAGAGAGTTTCAGAGGTTTTAAAAGTTGTAAAAGGTTTTTTCCTGTTGAGAGAGGGAGAATGATACACTGCAGTACAACAAAAAGTTTAAGTGTTTAAAATTGACAAAGAGATGTTTAAAATGTGGTTGATAGACCTAAAAACAAAAATCACAAGGTGAATGGATATACAAAATAAAAGATGCCTGATGGCAAATAAAAATCCAAAGCTAGGTTAATAACAAAAGGATTTGTTCAACAAAGGTTTGAAAACATTGATAAAACAGTCTGAGGCTGAGAGCTTGTGACTAAAATAGACTTTAAACAACCTAGAGGGGCTAGTAAGTTCAACATTTTGGTTTTGAGATTGCTTGTTTAAATGCTGATATGTGTGTTAACACAAAGAGATGACAGCTTTGGTTGTTTAGAATCAGGAGATTTAAAAAAATAAAAAAGTTGTCTAGAGAAATTTGGTATCAAAAGTTTTGATTTTTGAGATTTTATTGTTGAGGTTACTAGTCTGCTGATAGAATATGTTTAATGAGGTTAACATAAAAGGATTAAGAAAGTGTGATTTGCAAAGTGCAGAGGTGGTGACAGGTTTAAAGTCAAAAGGTTTTGTTTAAAATAAAGTTATAAGGGGTTTTAAATATCCAAATACATAAAAAAGCTTTATAAAAGGTTTGATGTTTATAGTTGACAAAAAAAAGATTATAATTGTGTTGTTATAGGTGTTTTATGAAAAATTGTTTTGTTTTAAATAATAGATTAGACAACAATAGAACATTTGATAAGTTTTTTTAAAAAAAAATAGAGGCTTGTGATTTAAAATAGCCACATTAAAATAAGAGTGTTTTATAGATAGCTTATTTGCTTTAAAGTTATATGATAGTCAGTTTAAAGATTGTTGTTTAAATATAGACAAGCTTAATAGTTTGATAGATTAAAAATAAGGATATATAGTTATAAGTGTTGATAGAGTTTTAAGTGCTGATAAAACAAAATATATAACATTAAATAAGATAAAATAGATTAAACAGTTGTTATAAGACCTAAATTGTAAACTGTCAGTTGTGACATATAGAGATTTACAGACATATATTTTTTTCATGACAATAACAAAAATGTTAAGATATAGATTAAAATGGATTGGAGTTTTATGATAAAATGTTAAAGAGAGCTAGTTAAAAATAAAATTGTTTGCCTAAGGGTTCAAGGCCAAACCACAACTATATAGATATATTAACAAAGGTTCTAGAGATAGAACAACATTTAACAATTGTTATAACAGATTGAGATGTCACTTTAAGTATATAAAATCAAATATTGTGTTAAGACAGTTTCAATAACAACAACAACAATAATAGTGATCTCACACATCTATACATTTCAGGTGGGGATTGTTAGGTTTAAATGGGATATAGAGTCAATGTTAAAATGTTGAAATGTAAAAGATGTGTGTCTGTATTTTTCCATGCTGTGAAAAGTTGTTTTTCTGAGAGCTTGATTCATAGTTATCAGCCCCAGGTGTGATTTAGCCAAAACAAGAAGCTAACAAGACTCCATTCTATGGGAAAGAGGTATTGTTTATATTATGGTTTTTGTAAACATCGTTAGGCTTGGGAAAGTTACTCACGTGGTGGATGATGGACAACAAGAGGCTGGGTTAACATACATCATACTGTCATTATCCAATTAACATAAAGTTAACACCTAGAAGGTGGAGTATGGGATGGGCTTAGAAAATCCTTTGTCTAAGAAATTTTTTTTGTTCAAGATGTGAGCGCGTGTGTGGATGCAGTGGTTTTAACTGCAACAAGTTGGATCCTAATGCTTTTGGGATTCTTAAAGATGTAATCTTACATGGCTGAACTGGACAAGTTCATCACAATGGATTTTACTTAGGGCCTCGGCAGACGACTAAAAGTGTCGTCTTCCGGGCAGGGAAGAGGAGGGGCAGCCGCACGTGCGGCGCCCCTTCCTCTCCCCGAGGTCGCCCCCAGAAGCGCCGGCCGTCCGCACGGCCGGCGCACCAGGGATGACCTCACGGCGCAGCGTCCACATGCGCTGCGCCGTTTGAGCCAGGGAAAGTGCGCCCGCCGCTTTTAGGGCGCACTTTCCCTTACATCTAAAAGGAGCGCCAATTTGGTGCTCCTTTTAGATGCGCCGCAGGAGCGCCGCGGTCCGGAGGCTGAACTCCGGCGGCGCTCCGACCCGCGGCGTCTCCGGGGCCTCCGTCTGCTGAGGCCCTTAGTTATCTTATTTTTACTTTTTATATGCATTAATAAAGCTATGCTTTTGGACTTTACAATGTGTCTTCTTGACTGAGGAAGACAGGATGCTGGAGAAGAGAAGCTGAGCCAGTTGATGACAAGTCTACACAGTGGCTGTGGATCACAGCAGCCAGCTTGTCCTGCAGACTCTGCTGGGTGCCAAAGTGCATCACTACAACACTCATCATCCACACACCAACAGATAGTTGTGTCTGAAAGGTAACTCCGACAGGCGGGGTCTATACCGGAATGGCTCCGGCTAGATTCCAGCATGCTCTAATGCCGCTTGTCTGCTGGTTTCAGACCCTAGTGTGAAAACGTCCATAGTGTAAAAACTGTGTACAGTAATCTCCACAATGTCACCCCCATTAGTTGCATTCTTGTGTCTTCCAGGTTATCCCTTGGATTCTTTTTAGACCCAATTTATGGAAAAAAATATCCAAACTCAAAAGCATCTGTAGAACAAGTGGACATCACCACAGTACAAAATTCAGATAGACTATTGGAAGCAGAAGATGGTGAAGCTCTATTCTTGCGACCCAAACTAGACCAGGCGCTGACTGTGGAATAGATCATTAAGTTTATTGCTTGGCATTTCCAGAGCGATCTGGGCATGGGCTGGGAACAGCATGGAATGGGTAAGAACGGGTTTTACCGCTCAGGAAAACACCGTTGATGCCACTGGGAGCCCCCAAATCATTCCCCACCCGTTCCATGGCCGCTGGTTTTGAAAAATGGAAAGCTACCATTCTTCAAAATTGGCTTCCATAGCACAGGTAGGGAACAGCTTGGGGACTCCCAGAGGCATCGGTGGTGTTTTCCTGACTGGTAAAAGCCGTTCTCGCCTGTTTCATGCTGTTCCCAGCCCGTTTCCAGATAGATCACTCTGGAAATGCTGAGCGATAAACTTACATGAAATGCACCACAATTCAAAAAAGCTGTTGACAAGCTGGAGTGCATCCAGGGGAAGGCGACTACAGTGGTGAAATGTCTGGAAACCATGCCCTGAGGACACGCTTAGGGAGCTAGGTATGTTTAGCCGGGAGAAGAGAAGGTTAAGAAGTGATATCATAGCCCTGTTTAAATAACTGAAAGGATGTTATACTGGATAGAGCAAGCAAATTTGTTTTCTGCTGCTCCAGAGAAAGGGGACACAGAACAGCAGTGGATTCAAACTACAGGAAAAGAGATTCCACCTCAACATTAGGAAGAATGTCCTGACAGTAAGGGCTATTCAGCAGTGGAATAGGCTGCTTTGGAGTGTGGAGGAGTCTCCTTCTTTGGAGGTCTTTAAACAGAGGTTGGATAGCCATCTGTCAGGGGTGCTTTGATGTTGAGTTCCTGCATGGCAGGGAGATGGACTAGATGGCCCATGGGGTCTCTTCCAGCTCTATGATTTTCTCCATCCGATGCAGCAATCAGTTTTTCCTCACAATGGGAAAAACAATGTGTACAAAATCAGCGGATTGTGTACAAAATCAGCAGACTTCTGCATCCTAAACATAACTTAATAAAATGACACACAAAACTGAGCAGATACACAACCCATTGCCTAACCTTTGACTCCTTTTCAGTTTAGGAGAATTATTTACCAGTTTAGTTTGCTTAGTTATTTCATAACAGATCTTGTGCCAGTATCCAACTGGACTTTGCTACAGGAGTGTCGCAGAATCTTGCATAAAGTAGGAACCTAGTTTCTAGTTCTGTTTATAATTTCCTGTGTTGAGCAGTGGTTTAGCATGCTCAGGCTATGAACATAGGAGTATGTGTCTTCATACTTAAGACTGTTTTCTGCATGAGTCATGACTTATACCTACATCTGCGTTTTTTACTATGTAAAACATGAAACTGATCTGTAATTTTTAAAACATGATAATCCAGCACATAGCTTTTGGAAAGTTTGGAAACATTTCCCTGACGTGGGGTCCTAAGTCAGTCAACTCTCTTTCTATTTCATGGGATGCCCTGTGGTGAGATAGAGCTCTTTTTGGAGCAAAGGGAGACCAAAGATGGATGAATGAGTAGCTGACTGCAGGTGGAAACTGCTTTACGCCAGTCTTCATTCTCTCACAATCATAGACCGCCAAATCATTCTGTGGCATAGGATTAGTGAAACTGTAATGATTATACTTTCTCATATGTACTTTCTTTTTCCCCCTTTTTTACAAATATAATTCACATATATGAAGAGCCAGCGGTGTACTGGTTTGAGAGTTGGACTACAGCTCTGGAGTCCAAGATTTGATTCCCAGCTCAACCAGGATGTGGAGAAACTGGAGAGTGGACGTTATCACACTGGCCCTAAAGCAGAAAGAATCCTGCATCATTCCTGCACCATTCCGGTTTTTTTCCCGTGTGTTCACACGATGTCGCACATAACCCCGCCCATCCCTGCATCATCCCTGCATCATTCCAGTTCTTTTGAATTCCGGGTATCTTGAGGAATTACACTCTTGCGACCGGAATGATGCCAGAATGATGCTGCTTTCACCGTATGTCTGAACACGCAATCCATATTGTGGAGCGAGGCCAGGGCCGGCCTCGCTACTCTATGGGCCTGGTCGCCGAAGCAGTCGCTTCGGCGACCAAGCCCATAGAAGAGCAAAGCCGGGGTTAAAGGGACAGTGTGTCCCTTTAGCCCCGGCCTCTTTGCTCTTGTATGGGCCTGGTTGCCGAACGAACGGCGACCAGGCCCATAGAAGAGCCATGCCTGGGTTAAAGGGACAGCGCGTCCCTTTAGCCCAGGCCTCTTTGCTCTTCTATGGGCCTGGTCGCCGGATCGGCGACCAGGCCCATAGAAGAGTGAGGCCGGGGTTAAAGGGACAGCGCGTCCCTTTAGCCCTGGCCTCTTTGCCCTATGGGCTTGGTCGCCGCTTTGGCGACCAGGCCCATAGAAGAGCGAGGCCGGGGTTAAAGGGACGGCGCGCGTCCCTTTAACTCCGGCCTCGCTCTCCTATGGGCTGGGCCTCCGAAGCGGTCGCTTCGGAGCCCAAGCCCATAAAGCAGTGAGGCCTGGACTAAAGGGACGCACTGTCCCTTTAACTCCGGCCTGGGCTTGGCCTCCAAAGCGGTCGCTTCAGAGCCCAAGCCCATAGAAGACCGAGGCCAGGGTTAAAGGGATGCGCTGTCCCTTTAACTCCGGCCTGGGCTTGGCCTCCGAAGCAGTCGCTTCGGAGCCCAAGCCCATAGAAGACCGAGGGTTGTGGAAGGGATCTTTCCACTTGTGTGTGAACAGGAGATACGGGTCCCCGGAGCGGAACGATCGCGGCATCGTCAATTCCGCAATGATTCCAGTTGCGTCTGATAATGATTTCCGTCTTGCCGGGTCCATTCCGGTATGGTTCTGGATTGATTCCATTCCACTTTCTTGCCACTTTCTTGCCGCTTTGAGACCCCAGTGTGATAACGTCCAGTGTCCAGAGGAGGGCAACTAAAATGGTGAAGGGTCTGGAAACCATAAAGCCCTACGAGGATTGACATAGGACGTTATCACACGTGGGCCACAAAGCGATAATAAAGTGGAAATGAGAAATCCCGAAAATAAACCGAAAATAAACCTTGATTCCGCAAATGGCTTTCACACGTAATTACCTTAAATGCGAAATTACAGTAAGCGCATTTAACGTTCACACACAAGTGAGAAAAGCCCTCGCCGCGACTGGCGGATGTTGTTTTCGTCACTTCCGTTTCCCCATTTCATCATTGCTTTGGCCGAGTGTTTTGGCCCCAATTGTGTTCCTTCACAAACCCCACATCAGCCACGCCCCAAGATCTCTAGTAAAAGGAAGATATGTTTAGAAAGACGAAGCGGAGAGGGCCATGTCGGTCAGCCTGTTTGTCGTCCGAGCAAAACCGGAAGTAAACGTAATAAAGAGACGCTGCCTCGATGACCCATGGGAAACCCCGCGGAACCATGGGAAAATACGGGGAAATGCTTCCAAATGCGCATTTACTTTTCATATTACAGTAAATGCGAAATTGCCTTAATTTCGCATTTGCATTTCCTCAAAACGAGCTAATTTCAAAAGATCTCGGTTAACACCAGTTTCTGTCCACTTTCTGTCCAGTTTCTGTGCGACGTCGTGTGAAAACACGGGGCTAATCCAGTTTTGGTCTGGATTTTGTTTGGATTAACCAGCAAATTTGCCCCGTGTGATAACGTCCTTAGGAAACTGGGTATGTTTAGCCTGGAGAAGAGAAGATTGAGAGGTGATATGATAGCCCTGTTTAAATATTTGAGGGGATGTCATATTGAGGAGGGAACAAGCTTGTTTTCTGCTGCTCCAGAGAATAGGAGAATAGAACAATGGATGCATGCTACAGGAAAAAAGATTCCACCTGAACATTAGGAGGAACTTCCTGACAGTGAGAGCTGTTTGAAAGTGGAGACTCTCCCTCGGAGAATGGTGGAGTTTCCTTTCTTGGAGGTCTTTAAACAGAGGCTGGATGGCCATCTGTCAGGGATGCTTTATTTTTGAGTTCCTGCATGGCAGGGGGTTGGACTGGATGGCCCTTGTGGTCTCTTCCAACTCTATGATTCTATGATTCATGAAACCCATTGAGTGACCTTGGGCAAGGCACATGCTCTCAGCCTCAGGCGAACGAAATGGCAAAACTTCTCTGAACAAATCTTGCCAAAAATAACAACAACCCATGATAGGTTTGCTTTTGTTGTTGTTGTTGTTTTTAACTGCCTTTGTGTTGATCTTAACCCATGCAACGCAATGGATGAGACATCTCCAGGCCCCCCTGACCTCTACTGCTCTGCCCAGCTCCTGCAAACTCATATTCGTAGTCCCTTGAATAAAGTCCATCTATCTGGCCTGTGGCCTTCCTCTCTTCCTCCTTCCCTCCACCTTCCCCAGCATTATTGTGTTTTTTTCCAAAGAGTCCTTTCGTCTCATGATGTGTCTGAAATATGACAGTCTAAGCCTTGTCATCTTGGCTTCTAGGGATATTTCTGGCTTGATCTGCTCTAGGACCCATTGGTTTGTCCTTTTGGTGTCCATGGGATCCTCAGCACTCTTCTCCAGCCCCACATTCTCTCAAAAGAATTGATTTTCCTCCTATCATCTTTCTTAACTGTCCAGCTCTCACATCCATCCATGGGAATAGGGAATACAATGGCTTGTATGATTCTGACTTTTGTGCTGAGTTACATGTCTTTGCATTTTAGGATCTTTTCTGTTTCTTTCATAGCCACCTTCCCCATTCTTAATCTTTTCCTGTTTTCCTGGCTGCAGTCCCTGTTCCGATCAATGTTTGATCCCAGATATGAGAACTCTTTTACTATTTCTATTTCCTCATTGTCTAGTTTGAATGTGTGTAAATTCTCTGTGGTCATTATTTTTGGTTTGTTTTTTTATGTTCAACTTTCTTCTTTGATCTTCCTTAGTAGTTGTTCCAGGTCTGTCAGGTTCTCTGCTAGTATTATGGTGTCATCAACATATCTTAGGTTGTTGATATTTCTTTCTCCTATTTACACTCCTCCCTCTTCCATGTCCAAGCCTGCTTTCCTTACAATATATTCTGTGTATAAGTTAAATAGGTGGGGTGATACGATGCAGCCTTGTCTGATTCCTTTGCCAATTGGGAACCATTCTGTTTCTCCGTATTCTGTTCGGACAGTAGCCTCTTGTCCTGGGTGCAGATTCCTCATCAGGACTATCAGATATGTTGGCACTCCCATGTCTTTAAGGGCGTTCCATAGCCCTTCATGATCTATGCAGTTGAAGGTTTTGCTATAGTCTTTAAAACACATGCTGATCTGCTTTTGGAATTCTTTGGTGCACTCCATTAGCCATCGTATGTTTGCCTATGTTGCAGAATTTTGAGCCTGATTTTGCTTGCATGGGAGATGTGCTATGGTTCTATAGTTATTCCAGTCTCTTGTGTCTCCTTTTTTTGTGTGGATGGGGATGTATATTGATCGCTTCCAATCTGTTGGTCTCATTTTGTTTTCCATATCTGTTGACATATGTTGGTTAGCACTAGAGTTGACTCTGTCAATGTGGATTGCAGCAGTTCAGTTGGAATATTATCTGTTCCCGGAGTCTTGTTTTTGAGTTTGTTTGTTTGCTTTTGCTATTTCCTTTATTGCAGCTTTCACCTCAGTTTTTAGAATGTGGGGTTCATCTTTATATGGCTCCTTGTTTCATGTGTCCAAACCCTAAGGTTTTCCTTAGGGTCACCATAAGCTGTAAATTAGTTGAAGCCACACAACTACAATAATATGACTAAAAACTACTATACAAAAACAACACAAAAAAACAATAAGAATCCTAGCACAACACAAAAAAAACTTTAAAAAATCCTAACAACGCCTTGACTTCCTCCCCTCCAACCGAGACTTATATACCCCTCTCAGGGGGGAAGCAGACGAGGGCGTCCAGGACGCCCTGGGCCGGCGCGCCGCGGGGCCGCAGCCTCCGCACCTCGGCGCACCTGCGGCGTCCCTGGAAGGAGCGCTAAATCAGCGCTCCTTCCTCAAGACAGCGAAAGTGCGCACTAAAAGCGGCGGGCGCACTTTCGCTGTCTTTTCCGCCGCGGCGCGTACGGTCGCCGCGGCGTGAGGTCATCCCCGGAGCCCCGGCCGTGCGGAGAGCCGGCGACTCCAAGGGCGACCTCAGGGAGAGGAAGGGGCGCCGCTCGTGCGGCTGCCCCTCCTCTTCCCTGCCCGGAAGATGACTCTATTAGTCTGCCGAGGCCCTCACTGTTGTTGTTGTGTGGCTTCAAGTTCCGACTTATGGTAACCCTAAGGTGAACCTATTAGGGTTTTTTTTTTAATTCATACTACACAAGGCATCTACAATATAAGCAAAATTCAGTTAATTTTACAAAACCTAGAACCAATAACTGACTACTTTCTCACATCTGGGCTAGCCATGTTGGCCATATAGCAAATTTAATAACATCAAAAATCCACAAAAGAGTGATACCTTTATTGGACCAACCAGAATGCACAATATACATGTTGCAAGCTTTTGAAGTTCCACTGGCATTTTCATCAAGCAAGGTGTTAAAAAACATACAGGAGGGAAAAAACCTTGAAGATGTTAGTTATAGGCCTGCATTTTGCTGTTTTTGTTCTCAGTTAAGATGGTATGGAGGGGCATCTCTTGCATGCTGGCACCTCTTCCTTCTGGCCATATGGCAACTGGGAGATTCTCAAAGTCCAGGAGATTTAACATCCATTTGCAACACAAAAAGAGACTTTGGGGGGTTGCAGACTGCCAGAAATAGTGCAAATTGAGTCCACTTTTAGGGTTAGGGTTAGTGCTAGGGACTCATGGGAATTGTTTTTGGTTTTTTCTAAGACATTGAGCCTTCTCTGTCAGAGAGCTCTGGTGCCACAATAAACTACAGTTCCCATGATTCGCTAACCCTAACCCTAACCCTAAAATGGACTCAATTTGCACTATTTCTGGCAGTCTGCAGCCCCTCTTTCCAATCCAGTATGTCTCCATCATATCTCCATCAGAAAAATGTAGGCCCAGGACTAACACCTTCATATTTTTTTTACCTGTATTGTTTTAAACACCTTCCCTGATGAAGAAGCCAGTGGAGCTTTGAAAGCTTGCAATATATATATTGTGCATTTTGGTTGCTCCAATAAAGGTATCACTCTTGTGAATTTTGATGTGATTGGATTTACTTTCTCACATGTGTTAGGGAATTTTCCCCTATATATGGGTTTAGAGTGTATGAGGTAGAGAAATAATTGAAAACTCAGCTCTCTTTGGCTTCAAAGCAAAATCTCAGTTTATTTCAGCTGAGGGGCAGCTTACCTTCAAAGGTAAAAAAAAAAACAGAACTGCCCACCCTTCTTTGTTCTCTCAAACCTTTATAGTAATATTTGACCATAGAAGACATGCGCAGAAACTTCTTTGTGGCCATCTGGTTTCAAAGAAATAGTCAACTTAAAAACGAAACTTAAAACAACAGCTCCAGGCTGGCAAGGTCACTAGACATTCCTCTCCAGCTAAAATCATTGAACCCTTGTTCTCTTATAAAACTATTTTGTAAAAACATTGGACTTTATAACTTTATAGTTTTGCAAGCTGAACTCTATTATTCAATTCTATTAAGCTGTTTTGCAGTCTTGCAGTCTTGAAATCTATATTTACAAACATTTATCACATAATAAACATGTGCAGTAGCCTCCTTTTTGGGGGCCCTTTCACTCATGGCGAAAACAAAGATTTCTCTTAATTAGTGAAGCAGACAGTTGCAGAACCTTGAAACTTAACAGACAAAGGGCTTACAGAGACACCTAATTTTCTCTCTCTGGCGCTTGTGTCTGACCTTGCAAAATGATACATGTGCAGGCTACAGTTTAGGAACTTGCAACCTGGTTAAAAAAGCAAAATATAAATGCAAGCTTTTATAAGCTAAGTGAATTTCTAATTTCTTAACATATGTTTAATGTATATTTCATTCAGCTTTATAACTTACATCAGGCCATGGTCACCTAGCTCCATTCACTGGTACTTTCTTTCCAACCTAGCTAGAAGCTTTTCCCAGTAACCTCATCCTTCAGCATAGAAAATGGGATCCCTTGTGGTCATCTATTTGGACCCCAGAAATTAACTATTTTCCAAGGGAATCTGATGCTTTTTCCCTCTCACATGTACTTCATGTACGTGTAAAAACTGTGTACAGTAATCTCCACAATGTCACCCCCATTAGTTGCATTCTTGTGTCTTCCAGGTTATCCCTTGGATTCTTTTTAGACCCAATTTATGGAAAAAAATATCCAAACTCAAAAGCATCTGTAGAACCAACCAGTATAAACTGGCAAAGTGGTAACTAAGCTTTTCAGGGCTGCTCCTCCTTCGCTTCTCCTCCTTCATATCTCTTTTTTGGCTTTTGTTACTTAAATTAGGTATTTCCTGTTCACTCACAAGGAAATGGTATAACTGACCTGGACAGTCATTAGCTGATTCTTGTTCCCTGTGGTGAGGCTCTAATTATTACTTTCCTTATTGCAGCCACAGCAATTACTCATTTGTGGGGTTTTTTCCCTTTATTTATTCATGATTGCAATTGCACTTCAGTGATGGAAACTAAAAGAAAAATGAATGACCAGTTGCTTTGGTTACAAATAAGAAGATAATTAAGCCACCTTCTCCTTGTAGAGAACATGAACTAACTAACTAAGGTCTGATTCAGGCATGTTTTTATATTGTCAGTGAACAGCAAAGCAACTGTTTAACTGTAAAATCCTAACTAAAAAATATGGGGGATTAGAATTAGGCTAGAGATGCCAGACCTCTAGCTTGGCCAGGTTTTACCTGGATTCTAGACATGCCAGTCTGAACCATTAACTGGCCCCAATTCCAGGTTTCCATTTTTAAAAAAAGTATCCAGCCCTTGTAGGAGCTGAGCTATGGAACAAAATATGTAGACAATATTCAGTTAGTTTGTTCTACAAAAAACAAATATGTTCTTTCCTTTCAGGCATAAAGGAAGGGAGAATGAACATAAAGGGTGGAGTGCAAGAAGCAAAGACAACAAGGAGGGGGTCATTTTGGTCTCCCAGGGAAGGGAGTTACAGAGTGTAA
This sequence comes from Phrynosoma blainvillii, assembly GCA_026167975.1. Classification (NCBI taxonomy): domain Eukaryota; kingdom Metazoa; phylum Chordata; class Lepidosauria; order Squamata; family Phrynosomatidae; genus Phrynosoma; species Phrynosoma blainvillii. The sequence continues at coordinate 9,956,097 of JANUYF010000012.1, read as the reverse complement.
GGGCATCCACCGAGAAGGCCTTCTCTTGTGTCCCCACCAACCACGCTTATGATGGTGGTAGGACTGACAGAAGGGCCTCTCCTGATGATCTCAGAGTCTGAGCCAGGTCATACAGGGAGATACGATCTCCCAAGTAGCCTGGATCTGAGTCATATAGGGCTTTATAGGTCATAACCAGCACGTTATTGTGCCCAGAAACAAACTTGCAACCAGTGGAGCTGTTTCAACAAGGGCATTGTGTAGTCTCTGTAACTTGCCTCAGTTAACAATCTGGCTGCAGCTCTTTGGACCAGCTGAAGTTTCCTAATACTCTTCAAAGATAGCACCAAATGCAGTGCATTATAGTAGTCCAAATGAGATGTTAACTAAAGCATGTACCATGGTGGCCATGGTGTTACATGCATCCATTCTCAAGGAATGGGCACAACTGGTACACAAGGTTTAGATATGCAGAACCAGTCCTTAGTTACTGCAGAAACTTCAAAGCTGAGTCAGGAGCACACCCAAACTGTGAATTGGGTCTTCAGGAGAAGTGTAACCCTATCTAATACATGCTGAATCCCTATTCCCTGTTTGTCCTCATCCAGTCCATTACTGATTGATGAAACTGGTTTAGGACAAGAAGATCCTCCTTGGATTGGGGTAGAAAGCATTAATAAGTGGGATATCATCATATCCAACACCACACCCCAAAACTCCAGATGACTTCTCCCAGCGGTTTCATGTATATGTTAAATAGCATAGGTGACAACACAGAATCCCGAGAGACCCCACAGGTCAGTTGCCAGGGGGTCGAGCAGGAGTCCCCCAGCTTCACCTTCTGGGTTCACCCCTCCAGGAAGGAATGGAGCCACTGTAAGACAGTTGGGATGCTGCTTTGTTGTAGAGAGGCAATGACTCCCCCATTCACTTATTCAGGCAGTCCCCTCTGGCCTGTTGGATAAGCCATGAAGGACAAGGGTCTGGCACACATGTATCTCTCAGGATCCTGTCCACATCATCAAGTTGAAAAGCATCCATTAACACTGGACAAAGAGGCACCAAAGTTACATCCACTGGCATTGTATCAATTATAAGTTCCAAGTTGGAGAGGATCTCGGCAACTTTATTTGCAAAGTGCTGTGCAAATTCTTTGCAGTGGGCTGTCAAGTGGTCACCATTTCTACTTAAGGACTTGTATGTAAGAGATCTCTGACCTTTTGGAATAGGCATGACATTAAGGGAGGGAGGGAGGGAGAGCAGTTTGAGCAGCAAAGAGCAAAGAATTATAGGGCTCATTCTCACTTACATTTAAACCGGTTTGCAATTCACCTTCTCTCCATGTTGGTGAATCGATTCCAAAAAGTCCATCATTCTCACTATGGAAGCAGATCTTTTCATTATTCCCTTGTAATTGCTTCTTTTTTGGTAGGATTGTCATTCCCACTAGTTTGCGCCAATTCAAAGTGCATGTTAATCATCTGCACGTCATCAGTGATGCAAGCCACAACACGGTGAGGAGAGGGCCGTTCCAGGCACCAAGTGGGGTGACTTTAGCCACTGAGCCTTCCTCTTCCTTTCAGCAACCCAGCTGCACATCATTTCCCCTTTGAGCAGCCCGACTTCGGAAGTATATATATATATATATACATTGACAGAAAGACCCCCCCCCTCCACTTTCTTAATTACAGGTCTGGCTGGTCAACTCAATCAAACTAATCCCGGCCTTGATAATTTTGGTGGGGTACTGGTGCCCCCTGTTGGGAGTGTGAGGTGAGGGCTTCCTCTGGCTTGGTGGCCAGCCTATAATTTAGGTGACATTACATAATTGGGGCACGTGCCATTGGGTGACTGCTCGGTTGTGCAATTGGCCAGATTGGGACTTGGTTTCAACTGGAAAAGGGCTGACAGAATAAAATTAATAGTCAATGAATAACTTGCTAGAACCAACGTCATACATTACTGGAGGGTTTGGTATATATCAAAGCAATTAGTGAGTTCATGGTATTTCTGCTGGTTTGGGCTGTTTAAATTGGGCTCAGATGAGTTTTATTGTTACTTAATTGACTACGGGCCTCAGCAGATGGGCGGCCGTGGGCCACCCTGGGAAGGTGCGCTGCAGGACCGAGGCATCCCCATGCCTCGATCCAGCGGCGCACCATTGGCGCCCCTGGAAAGGAGCTCTAAAATAGCGCTCCTACCATATGTTGCCGAAAGTGCGCCGCAAAAGCTTGCGGCGCACTTTCGGCGGCCCTTCCACCGCAGCGTGTCTGGACGCTGCGGCGGGAGGTTGTCCTCGGAGCGCAGGCCGCGTGGAGGGCTGGTGGCTCCGAGGACAACCTCAGGAGGGGGATGGGGCACTGAGCGTGCGGCTGCCCCTCCCCTTCCCTGCGCCGAGGATGGCTTTTTATTTGTCTAAATCCAGTAATTTGTCTCAGCCAGACTAGATACACTGAATCAATTATACTGGGTGGTAAAACAAGACATATGTAAATCCCACTGATTCAATAGGCCTACTCTAGTAGTAGTCTACTCTAGTAGTCTAGCAATTGGCATTATGCCTTTTTAAAAATCCTCTTACATGATAATAGCAGTTAACCCTTTGGCCATTGTCCTACACAGTTGTTGTTGTTTTAAAAGAAACAAATGGAAACAAAAGATGTATGTTTTAGATATATGTTTTATGTTTTTAACTTCTGTACAATATTACAATGATTTCATAGTGTTTAATGTAGGAACTTTTAGTTGTTTTTCAAACATTATTGTAAACCTTTTTCATTTGTTATCTTTGGAGGCTGCCCTGGGAGAAGAAAATAAATAAATAAAATAGAAATGTAGCACACTCAGCACAGTGTTTTCTTGAACCAGTAGTAGAAACATGTCTATGGTTGCATCTACACCAGAATTAATGTGGTTCGCCATGCAGTTTACTGCTGTTTAACTGCAATGGTTCAATGCTATGGAATTGTGCAATTTGTTGTTTGCTGTGGCACCAGAGTGCTCTGACCAAGAAGGCTAAATAGCTCACAAAACTGCACATCCCAGAATTCCATGGCAGTTAAACTGGTCTCAAATTGCATTATTTCTACAGTGCAGATGCAGCCTGCGTTGCCATTGAAGGCTTCTAACACTGCTTGAAGAGGACAAGAGACAAACAAAATCATATGAGGATTTTTTGTTCCAGATGATTACCAGTGGCTTCACAACATCCCAAGACAAAAGGGAGGCACTGCCCAGAGAAGATTGTGACACCAAAGACAAAATAATCTTCCATCCTCTCAATTTAATAAGAGAATATTCTTCTACTTCTTCTTCCATTGTCTTTTCAAACCTCTATACTACGGCAGATAATAAGAGTGTTTTTGTTCAGGCACATTGGAAAATTTTATTTTGGTGTTTGGAATATGGCACATTTGAGAGCTGCTTCCCACATTACAATTAATCCAGGAGCAAGTTATTCCCACTTCTGAAATGTGTAATGCAAGTCGGCTGCATATGTGCAACTAAACCAAAGAAAGATAAAAGCTCCACCTAAATTCAATGAGAAGTACTGCTACTACTTAGCCTTCCCACATTGTGGTATCATTTAGCCTTCCCACATTGCAGAATGACTCAGTGGAATGAATAATTAGAATTGGTTAAACTGCACAACATAAGAAGGGTTAATATGAACAAATCACAGTTCAAATGCACTAATTGGCCTGAATCCTATTGGTTAGTTTGAACCAGATTAGAAATACTCCCTCTCTTGTTGAATGTTAAGTCAACACATAAGACAGACAGTGTGGTAGATTGGTTTGTGTTAGAACAGAGGTTCATAACCTGGAGTGCTCCCTCCCTCAGGGAGTGCAGAATGGGATTTCAGGTGGTATGACTGAAGGCCATTGCAGACCGGCCCACAGGGCCAGCCTGGGCGTAGAGTTGGGTTGGGGCAGCTGCACACCGGCTGCCCCAGCCCCACCCTGGTGCCGTCCTGACGGCGTGCTGCCCAATGCATGCCACCTGCCATCAGGACGCCCTTCCAGCGCAGCATTTAAAAAGGGCGCTGAAGAGCTGCGGTGCCAACTCTTAGGATGACCTTTTGCCACTCTTTTCGGGGTGGCAAAAGGGAGGGCTGGGGCCACGGTGTGGGGTTGCCACCGCCTCGATCTGCCGCTCCCCTGGGCATCTTTGTGCTGCCCCAAATGGCCGATCTGCATTGGCCCAAAGACTGGCTTGTGTCTTTTGTGACAAGTCGCAAGTCACCACTCAGTCAATTGCCAGTGTGCCTTGAGAAGTGGTAGTAGGTGGTTGTGTTGTGTAGATAGTAGTCTTGTTGTTTGAGGATTTTGGGAGCTGTAGTCCAGAAGATAATTTTTGGAAAAAATCCTCTAAATTCTACAACAGAGTAAGTGAACATAGGCCAAGACTCAATGGGTGACGTTGCAGGGTGTATGAACTCCAGGGGAGGGGGATGCAGAGGATGCAGGATGCACCAGATGACACCATAAATGGAGGATGATACTACTGCTCTTCAGACATCTGCTTTTTGATGTGTACATGTTTCTTTAAGTCACCCATTGACTTATGGAGACCCCATGAATTCCGTAGGGTTTTCTTAGGCAAGGGATCCTCAGAGGTGGTTTTGCCAGTTTCTTCCTTTGAAACAGCATTTGATATTCCCTGGTGGTCTCCCATCCGAATGCTAAAGAGGGCTAACCCTGCTTAGCTTCCAAGATCAGATTAAATCCGGAGCCTTTAAGGTATTTTGGGTAAAAATCCTCTAAATTCTACAAGTGAACATAGACCCAGACTCAGTGGGTGACATTGCAGGGTGTATGAACCCCATGAGAGATGCAGGGGGTAAAACCCAAAATATATATTGGCCTCTGTGTTTATTAAATCATCACAATTAGTATTCTAAAAACATACACACACACAGAGTAACTGATTATCACACATACAGACCTTTTTAAGGAAATGCATCAATTTTCATAGAATCATAGAATCATAGCATCCTAGATTTGGAAGAGACCACAAGGGCCATCCAGTCCAACCCCCCTGCCATGCAGGAACGCAAAATCAAAGCATCCCTGACAGATGGCCATCCAGCCTCTATTTAAAGATCTCCAAGGAAGGAGACTCCACTACTCTCCAAGGGAGTGTGTTCCACTGTCGAACAGCCCTTACTGTCAGGAAGTTCCTCCTAATGTTTAAGTGGAATCTCTTTTCCTGCAGCTTGCATCCTTTGTTCTGGGTCCTGGTTTCTGGGGCGGCAGAAAACAAGCTTGTTCCCTCCTCAATATGACATCCCTTTAAATATTTAAACAAGGCTATCATATCATCTCTTAACCTTCTCTTCTCCAGGCTAAACATCCCCAGCTCCCTAAGTCGTTCCTCATAGGGCTTGGTTTCCAGACCCTTCACCATTTTAGTTGCCCTCCTTTGGACACGCTCCAGTTTCTCCGCATCCTTTTTGAATTGTGGTGCCCAGAACTGGACAGAACTGGATTGCAGGCGAGGCCTGACCAAAGCAGAATAGAGTGGCACTATTACTTCTCTTGATCAAGACACTATACTTTTATAATTTTCTGTTATATAAAAGTGGGGGAAAAGTTGTACTACTAAATATCCTCTCTTGCTGTCCATCTTGTTCTTGCCTCAGAATACAGAGCAAAGCATGAGGTAGCAGGTCAAGACACAACATAAGCGAAGCACTTGTACCTTATGATATTTCTTATCTCTGCTAGTTAGTGAAGTTTAATCCATCCCTTCAAGCCCTAGTGCTGTTACACCACCACTCTCAGTCATTTTGTCCACAAATACAGCAGGTGTCATTGCTGGACCAAATGCCAGAAATAACTGGATATAGGTGTCAGAAGAGTATCTCTGTCAGAAGACTTCCCAAACACAGAGGCATATAGAGATTTATTAATTAAAGCTGGAAATATGTCAGAAAATATAACCCCATCCCCGAATGTCTGCCCAGAAACATTCTTCTTCACATTCCAACAAAGTTCCAGATTCTTTTTATTTTTATTTGATTAATAACAATATCAAAGTACATAAACATATTACAGTTTGTTGCACTGTTTATGAAAACAAATATATATGTAAACTTGTCATTCCAGATCCAATACATCTTTGTTTACAGATATCTTGATGTTACATTCAGAGTCCTATATCGACTTGCTCTATTTTCTCTACACTTCCATCTATCTCATTGACTCATATGAATTGTTTTTATAAGTCTTACACACTTCAGTTTTTCGTATTTTCAGCTGATAACTTCAGTATTTATGTTGATGTTGTGAAGTGTTTTTAGTTAATATCTACTCTGTATTAATTTTAGATTAATTCCATTTTTTGTTAAAGTGTTTGATGATTAATTTCCATTCTTTTTCTATTTTCTCTGCTAGTTTCCCATTTATCAAGTTAGTTAGCTTATGCATTTCTATCATATTTCTATCATATCCCACAATTTTAGAAGCCACTCATTTGTAGTTAGAATATATCTTGATTTCCATGGTTGAGCAATGGGTATTTTTGCCATGGAAACCACATATAATTTTTTTTTCCAATGTTTCCTTGTGGATGCCTGTGTTATTTTGTCATATGAAGTTGGTAGATTTCCAGAATAATTTCAAATTTTGTATTCAATATCGTGCAGATATTTGAATGTATATGTGTCCAGAATTTTTTTTTTATCTGAGAGCATTCCCACCATACATGGTACCAAATTCCAATAGCTGTCTCACATTTTAGTATTTGTGGTTTTATATGTTTTAGCCATTTTTGCTGGCATTAGGTACCTTTGGAATGCCATCTCTTGAAAGTTCCTCTTAAATTTTGACTTTTTGTGAATTGTAGTATTTTATTCCTGGCATTATGCCAGCTTTCCAGTTTGATTTCTCTACCAATATCTTTTGCCCATTATATCACAGAGTCTTTGATAGTATCTTGTATTAATTTCCTTTCAAGTTAGAGTCTATATAACTTAGAGGTCAACTCCTTCTCCTAGGTTGTCTAATTGATTTTTCTTTATTTCAAATCTTTCTTGCGCTTGGTCTAATTTAAATCTATTTGTTAGCTGTTTGTAAAGAAGCCAGTTTTTTTCTTATTTCTAGGTCTTCTATTTCTTCCACTGGCTTTATATTGTATGGATTTTGATTGTTCTTCCTTAAGATGTCATCATATTTTAACCATGATTTTGTGTGGGTTCGCCTGAAAACAGTTTTTTGTAGGGATTTCTAGCATGAAATTCCTTTGTAAAAAGTCTGTTTTATTTTAATCCAGCTTGATAGAATTGTCTTATGCATAAAATGATGCTCAAATTCCTTATGGATTTTATTTTTCTCATACCATAAATATGCATGCCAACCATAACAGAGGTTGAATACTTCTAGGTCAAGTAAATTATTATTTTCTAACTTTATCCAGTCTGTTAATTAAATTAAGATATTCACTTGATAATAAAGTTGAGTCAGGAAGGTTACATCATCCATTGATTTTTGTGTCCATTAAAGTCTTCCACTTAACCTGGGGCTTTTTTTCCCTCCAATATAAATTTTCTTAATTCTTTACTCCAGATTTCAAAGGGTTTGTTTTTAGTAATTCTTGGTATATTTGTGAAGAGGTAATTGAAAGACAGTCATTCTAGTTGCAGCAATTCTGGCAGAAAAGGATAGCTTCAGTTTTTCAAGATATCTTTTTATGCTTTTCCAGGAAAGTTCCAGATTTTCTGTAGGTTTTTCAGGCTGTGTGGCTGCGTTCTGGAGGAATTTATTCCTGATGATTCCTCAGAGGTTGGTGGCATGGAAGTGTGTGGAGTATATATACCTGTTGTTTGGGAGGAAGTGGTTTTTACATGTTAATGGTGGAGTTAGTTTGTATGTTGTACTGTGTTGAAAGGCACAGCCTAGGGGACTTCCGGTAGCATGGAGGAGTGAAGAACACCATCCAGGAGAGGCTCTGGATGGTGGGTGGCTAGCTGTGGGAAAGAGCAGTCGGGGTAAGGTACCGACTGCTATAAATATCTCCCCAAATTAGGGGGGAGTCAGAGGGGCTCAGCTGACACTCCTCAGGCATAATTAAAAGCCTTTAAAGACCTTTGGAAACGCCGTGGGAGAGGTCGGAGCAACCACGCCCGCGGCAGCAGTTGTGAGCCGAAGCGAGCCAAGGCTTGACGACAGAGGCTCCACTGCCACTCTTTTTTTTTTCTTTTCTTAGACGACACAAGCTTTTTTCTTTTAAATTGCTATCCACCCAACTCACTTTCTGCAAAAAGGTCCATCTTGTGTACTGGTATGTGGAGTGTTGGAAGAGAAGAAGAAGGAGGAAAGATGGTGGAGGGCTGGAATATGTGGGAGGAGAGAAGAAAGACTGCTTTTTAAAATGCAGAGTTAGCAGAGAAGGAAGGAGGGTAGGAGAAGAAGAGAGCTGTGAGGTAGAGAAATTAAAAGAGCCTTCGCCTTTGTCTCCTTTTATGAATTTAGTGGATGCCATCGTATTTATCCATATTTTTTTTCTTTTTCTCTTGGAAGGATATGTTGGATTTCTTTGTTGGACTTGCTGGATTATTGGAGTGATTTCATATAGAGACTTATAGAGACTACAAATCAATCAAAATTAGATTTACTGGAACACCTGGAATACTATTGAGTTTAAAGGAATCAAATTAAAAAGATAATTGGTATTTAAATGAAGATTTATTAAAAGACATGAAAATTGTTAATGAAATTGAACAGGCAATAAAGCTTTTTTTTTTTTTTTTTTGAAGAAAATTTAAATAAAGAAATTGAGCCATCAATGGTATGGGATGCAGGGAAAGCGGTTTTTAGGGGTTTCCTTACTCAACAAAATATTAGACTTCAAAAGAGAAAGAAGGAAACAATAACCCTATTAAATAATCAATTAAAAAGGAAAGAAGGAGAACAGGAGAAACATCCCCATAACAAATTAATTCAGAAAGAGATAAAAATGTTACAAAAACAACTTGAGATAGAGGCACTTAATGAATTAGAGAAAAAATTGAAAGCAGCCAAACAAAAACATTTTGAACAAGCTAATAAGACAAGTAAATGGCTAGCATTTAAATTAAGAAAAGAAAAAGAAAAGAAGGTAATAAACAAAATAAACAAAGGTGGAGAAACCGTAACAAATCAAGAAGACATAAAAAAGATATTTATGGAATTTTATCAAGCTTTGTATGAGAATAAGTCTGTTAATGATGATGAAGTAGAAAGATATATAAATTCTTGTAAGATAAAAATATTATCGGAAAGCCAACGTCAGATTTTAAATCAACCAATATCAAAATTAGAAATTGAGGAAGCAATTGGCCATAGTAAACAGGGAAAGTCTCCGGGGAATGATGGTTTAACAAATCTTTTTTATAAAACTTTTAAGGAAGAATTGGGGGAACCTCTTCAAATGGTAATGAATGAAGCATTGGTAGGTAATATCCCAAATTCCTGGAAAGAAGCAGAAATTACTTTGATTCCTATAGAAGACAAAAATTTAAGTGATCCAAAAAATTATATTAGCAAATCGACTTAAGAGGTGTCTGAAAGATTTAATAGACGATGATCAAAGAGGATTCCTTCCTAATAGATGTATACGAGACAATACAAGGATTGTGGTGGATGCATTGGAGTATTATGATCGTCATAATGAAAAAAAGATAGGTATGTTTTTTGTTGATCTAGAAAAGGCCTTTGATTCAGTTAATTGGGGTTTGTTGTTAAAATTATTAGAAAAAATACAAGTAGGGGGAAATTATTAGAATTGGATAAAGAAAATTTATAGTAATCAAAAAGCACAAATTAGGATAAATGGAGAAAAGACCAAATTTATTGAAATTCAAAGAGGCACCAGACAAGGATGTCCTCTGTCCCCCCTACTATTTTTGCTGGTAATTGAAATTCTTATAAAAGAAATCAAAGGAAATAACCAAATTAAAGGGATCAAGCAAAAAAAAAAAAAAAAAAGGACTTAAAAATCAGAGCCTTTGCAGATGACATCGTCTTATTTGTGGAAGATCCAGTTGAAAATGGAGAAAAGATAATGGAAATTATGGAGACATTTGGTAAGTTAACAGGCTGTAAAATTAATAAAGAAAAACCAGTAATTATGGCCAAGAATATGAGCAAATTAGAAGAGAAACAATTAGAAGAAAAGACAGGAATTAAAGTGAAGAAAAAAGTTAAATATTTGAGATTACAAATTACAAAAAAAACATTGATTTATTTGAACATAACTATAAAAAATTATGGTCAAAAATTAAAAATGATTTGATTAAATGGAATAAGCTACAATTATCATTGATGGGCAGAATCTCTGCAATTAAAATGATGGTGTTACCCAAAATTATGTACTTGTTTCAAACACTACCAATAAGAATAATGGATAAAATATTTAAAAAATGGGGGAAAGATCTTTCACAATTTATCTGGAGAGGAAGGAAACCAAGAGTTAAATTTAGGATATTGAAAGATGTGAAAGAAAGAGGTGGACTAAATTTGCTGAATTTGAAAAATTATCATGAAGCTTGTTGTTTGCTATGGATCAAAGATTGGATTAAACTAGAAGAGGATAAATTACTATAATTAGAAGGGGATGGATTACCATTTGGATGGCACGTGTATTTGGTCTATGGTAAAGATAAAAAAATAAATTATTTAGCAATCATTGCATAAGAAATTCATTGATTAAAGTTTGGAATAAATACAAAAGAAGAAGAATGCCTAAGATAAGTGGTTGGGTTTCACCACAGGAAGCATTTTATAGAAAAGAAATGGTAAAAGAGGGAGATGGGTATAGATATAATAATATATTGAAAAAACAAGAGGTGAAATTAACGGTAAAGACAAGAGAAGAATTTGTAGACAAATTAGATCCTATAAATTGGTTTACGCACAGATAATTAGTTGAAAGATTTAGAGATGACTTAAAGAATTATGAGTTTGATTTAGATGTAGGGAAATCAGAGTTGGAAAAAATATTATTAGAAGTAAAAGAGAAACAGATTGGGAAAATCTATAGGGTTCTGTTAAGGTATGAAATGGAAGATGAAACAGTTACAGACCCAATGATAAAATGGGCAAGGATTTTTGGTCACAATATACAGATGGAGCAGTGGGAAAAATTGTGGAATAGTATATACAAACTTACAGCCTCTCAAAATCGAAGGGACATTTTTTATCAGATGTTTTTTTCAATGGTATTTTTCCCCTGTTAAAACAGCAAAAATGTTTAAGTACAAAAATTATCTTTGTTGGAAATGTAAGAAAGAAACAGGAACTTTCTACCATTGTTGGTGGACTTGTAAATTTGCGAAGAAGTATTGGAAAGAGATAAATGATCCAATTGCATTATTATGAAGAAAAAATTAGAGTTAAAGCCTGAGTGTTATTTGTTAGGGATCTTTGAAGGAAATGTTAAAGGTAAAGAAGAGAAAATTATGTATTATATGACTACGTTAGCAAAAATGTGTTATGCGCAAAAATGGAAGAGTGAAACATGTCCGACAATTGATGATTGGATGATGAAACTGTACAAAGGTATAGAAATGGATATACTAACACAAGCTATGAAAGATGAATCTAAGGAAGAAGTTAAAGAAGACTGGTCGGAGGTTATTGAATTTATGGAACAAAAATGGGGTAAAATTGCAGTATTGAATTTGTGATTATTATTTTTTATTTATCTCTCTCTCTATTTATTTTTTATAAATAGTTATTGTATTAATGATCTGTTAGTTACCAATGTAGGGAAGTTGGATCTACAAAAATATGGGTAATATCAGAAAGTCAAGTTAACACAAAAATAATTCAAGGGGGATAGGAAGGAAGTCAGTGTGAATGTGTAGATGGTAGTATGCACGTTGATATAGTTGATAGGGAACAAGAAGAGTTAGAAGGGAAGTTGGAAGATAAGAATCCAAAGGGTTTAAGGAACTGCAGAGGGTTAGATTAGATAGGTGGGAAGTAGGAGTGAAGAGAGTGGAATAGGGAAAAAGAAAAAGAAAGAAAGAAGAATGTAGTAGCTGTGTAAGACAGTGTAAGAGAGACTTGGTGGGATTACAGAATGGTAAGGTAAGGGTTCCCTATACGATTATGTTAAGATGATTAGGATATGCATTTGGATGACATATGTATATATGTATTTTTTATGTTTGTCTGTGTTTTTGTGTTGGTGTATTGTTTGTACTGTAATATTTTAATCTAATAATTTTTTTAAAAAAATTAAAAAAAAGAAAGGCACAGCCTGAAGGTGTGTTGTGTGGAGGAAATGTGAGAGGGATTTGTGTCTGCTTAATTGATAATCCATTGTCTTGCAGGGAAAGCCCTTGAGCCTGAGTGGTGCTCATTTGGTTATCTTGAGTCTTGATTTTAGAAGAAGAAGCTCTGAAAGTAAACAAGGTTTGGCTACCAGTTTAGAAAAACACTAAAACCAAGACTCAAGACAACCAAATGAACACCAACAAGGCTCAAGGGCTTTCCCCACAAGACAATGCAATATAAATTAAATAGACACAAATCCCCCTCAAATATCCTCCAAAAAACACACCTCCAGGCTGTGCCCTTCAACAAACAAATTCCACTATTAACATGTAAAAACTACTTTCTTCAAAACAAAGGTACCACAGGTATATATACTCCACACACTTCCATGCCACCAACGTCTGAAGATGCCAGCTACAGTTTCAGGTGAACCATCAGAAATAAATTCCTCCAGAAGATGGTCACACAGTCAAAAAAAAAAAAAAATACAGAAAGCTATGGATGCCACCCGTGAAAGCCTTTGGCCTCCAGGGAGGAAACTTTATTTCTCTTCTTCCATCTGCTGTACAGGTTTAATTTCTTCAGAAATCCTCTCATCATGGAGACCTTCTTCCCAATGGGATGTGCACCACCTAAGAACTGAGGGGGCTGTTTGTGTTCCCCAACATCTTCGCATAAACGTCCACTGTTATCTTCCACACAAGTTCTAGATGCTTTGACCTCCAGACATGGACTTTCATGGCACTTCTTCCAGATTTTGTGCCCATCTTTCAGGTTTAATTTCCTCTCTGAGATTCCTCCAATTATAGAAAACTTATGAAAAGGACCAGCACCACGTAGGAGCTGAGGGTGGTGTTTGTGTTCTGCAACATCTCCACATAAATGTTCACTCTTACTTTCTAAGCATGTTCCAGATGCTTTGACCTCCAGACATGGACTTTCATGGCGCTTCTTCCAGATTTTGCATCCATCCTGCATGTTTAATTTCCTCTCCAAGATTCCTCCAATTATGGCGATCTTCTCATCAACAGGACGTGGACCACGTAGGAACTGAGGATGCTCTTTGTGTTCCCCAACATCTCTGCATAAATGTTCACTTTTATTTTCCAAGCGAGTTCCACATGCTTTGACCTCCAGACACGGACTTTCATGGCACTTCTTCCAGATTTTGCATCCATCCTGCAGGTTTAATTTCCTCTCCAAGATTCCTCCAGTTATGGCGATCTTTTCATCAACAGGACCTGGACCACCTTGGAACTGAGGATGCTCTTTGTGTTCCCCAACATCTCTGCATAAACGTTCACTCTTATTTTCCAAGTGAGTTCCAGATGCTTTGACCTCGAGACTTGGACTTTCATGGCATTTCTTCCAGATTTTGCATCCATCCTGCAGGTTTAATTTCCTCTCCAAGATTCCTACAATAATGGCGATCTTCTCATCAATGGGACGTGGACCACGTAGGAACTGAGGATGCTGTTTGTGCTCCCCAACATCTCCGCATAAACGTTCACTTATATTTTCCAAGCGAGTTTCAGATGCTTTGACCTCCAGACATGGACTTTCATGGCACTTCTTCCAGATTTTGCATCCATCCTGCAGGTTTAATTTCCTCTCCAAGAATTCTCCAATTATGGTGATCTTGTCATCAACGGGACCTGGACCACCTTGGAACTGAGGATGCTGTTTCTGTTCCCCAACATCTCCACATAAATTTTCACTCTTATTTTCCAAGCAAGTTCCACATGCTTTGACCTCCAGACATGGACTTTCATGGCACTTCTTCGAAACTTTGCATCCATCCTGCAGGTTTAATTTCCTCTCCAAGATTCCTCCAATTATGGTGATCTTCTCATCAACGGGACCTGGACCACCTGGGAAGTGAGGATGCTGTTTGTGTTCCCCAACATCTCCGCATAAATGTTCACTTTTATTTTCCAAGCGAGTTCCACATGCTTTGACCTCCAGACATGGACTTTCATGGCACTTCTTCCATATTTTGCATCCATCCTGCATTTTTAATTTCCTCTCCAAGATTCCTACAGTTATGGCGATCTTCTCATCAACGGGACCTGGACCACCTAGGAAGTGAGGATGCTGTTTCTGTTCCCCAACATCTCCACATAAATGTTCACTCTTATTTTCCAAGCGAGTTCCACATGCTTTGACCTCCAGACATGGACTTTCATGGCACTTCTTCCAGACTTTGCATCCATCCTGCAGGTTTAATTTCCTCTCCAAGATTCCTCCAATTATGGCGATCTTCTCATCAACGGAACGTGGACCACGTAGGAACTGAGGATGGTCTTTGTGTTCCCCAACATCTCCGCATAAACGTTCACTCTTATTTTCCAAGTGAGTTCCAGATGCTTTGACCTCCAGACATGGACTTTCATGGCACTTCTTCCAGATTTTGCATCCATTCTGCAGGTTTAATTTCCTCTCCAAGATTCCTCCAATTATGGCGATCTTCTCATCAATGGGACGTGGACCACCTAGGAACTGAGGATGCTGTTTGTGTTCCCCAACATCTCCGCATAATTGTTCACTCTTATTTTCCAAGCGAGTTCCACATGCTTTGACCTCCAGACATGGACTTTCATGGCACTTTTTCCAGATTTTGCATCCATCCTGCAGGTTTAATTTCCTCTCCAAGATTCCTACAATTATGGCGATCTTCTCATCAACGGGACGTGGACCACATAGGAACTGAGGATGCTCTTTGTGTTCCCCAACATCTCTGCATAAATGGTCACTTTTATTTTCCAAGCGAGTTCCACATGCTTTGACCTCCAGACACGGACTTTCATGGCACTTCTTCCAGATTTTGCATCCATCCTGCATGTTTAATTTCCTCTCAAGGATTCCTCCAGTTATGGCGATCTTCTCATCAACAGGACCTGGACCACCTTGGAACTGAGGATGCTCTTTGTGTTCCCCAACATCTCTGCATAAACGTTGACTCTTATTTTCCAAGTGAGTTCCAGATGCTTTGACCTCGAGACTTGGACTTTCATGGCATTTCTTCCAGATTTTGCATCCATCCTGCAGGTTTAATTTCCTCTCCAAGATTCCTACAATAATGGCGATCTTCTCATCAATGCGACGTGGACCACATAGGAACTGAGGATGCTGTTTGTGCTCCCCAACATCTCCGCATAAACGTTCACTTATATTTTCCAAGCGAGTTTCAGATGCTTTGACCTCCAGACATGGACTTTCATGGCACTTCTTCCAGATTTTGCATCCATCCTGCAGGTTTAATTTCCTCTCCAAGATTCCTCCAATTATGGCGATCTTCTCATCAACGGGACGTGGACCACCTAGGAACTGAGGATGGTCTTTGTGTTCCCCAACATCTCCGCATAAACGTTCACTCTTATTTTCCAAGTAAGTTCCAGATGCTTTGACCTCCAGACACGGACTTTCATGGCACTTCTTCCAGATTTTGCATCCATCCTGCATGTTTAATTTCCTCTCCAAGATTCCTCCAGTTATGGCGATCTTCTCATCAACAGGACCTGGACCACCTTGGAACTGAGGATGCTCTTTGTGTTGCCCAACATCTCCGCATAAAAGTTCACTCTTATTTTCCAAGTGAGTTTCAGATGCTTTGACCTCCAGACATGGACTTTCATGGCACTTCTTCCAGATTTTGCATCCATCCTGCAGGTTTAATTTCCTCTCCAAGATTCCTACAATTATGGCGATCTTCTCATCAATGGGACGTGGACCACGTAGGAACTGAGGATGCTGTTTGTGCTCCCCAACATCTCCGCATAAACGTTCACTTATATTTTCCAAGCGATTTTCAGATGCTTTGACCTCCAGACAAGGACTTTCATCGCACTTCTTCCAGATTTTGCATCCATCCTGCAGGTTTAATTTCCTCTCCAAAAATTCTCCTATTATGATGATCTTCTCATCAACGGGACCTGGACCACCTAGGAAGTGAGGATGCTGTTTCTGTTCCCCAACATCTCCACATAAATGGTCACTCTTATTTTCCAAGCAAGTTCCACATGCTTTGACCTCCAGACATGAACTTTCATGGCACTTCTTCCAGACTTTGCCTCCATCCTGCAGGTTTAATTTCCTCTCCAAGATTCCTCCAATTATGGCGATCTTCTCATCACCGGGACCTGGACCAACCAGGAACTGAGGATGCTGTTTGTGCTCCCCAACATCTCCGCATAAACATTCACTCTTATTTTCCAAGCGAGTTTCAGATGCTTTGACTTTCGGACATGGACTTTCATGGCGCTTCTTCCAGATTTTGCATCCATCCTGCAGGTTTAATTTCCTCTCCAAGATTCCTACAATTATGGCGATCTTCTCATCAACGTGACGTGGACCACGTAGGAACTGAGGATGCTGTTTGTGCTCCCAAACATCTCCGCATAAACGTTCACTCTTATTTTCCAAGCGAATTTCAGAAGCTTTGACCTCCAGACATGGACTTTCATGGCACTTCTTCCAGATTTTGCATCCATCCTGCAGGTTTAATTTCCTCTCCAAGATTCCGCCAATTATGGTGATCTTCTCATCAACGGGACCTGGACCACCTAGGAACTGAGGATGCTGTTTGTGTTCCCCAACATCCCCGCATAAACGTTCACTCCTATTTTCCAAGTGAGTTCCAGATGCTTTGACCTCCAGACATGGACTTTCATGGCACTTCTTCCAGATTTTGCATCCATCCTGCAGGTTTAATTTCCTCTCCAAGATTCCTACAATTATGGCGATCTTCTCATCAACAGGACCTGGACCACGTAGGAACTGAGGATGCTGTTTGTGCTCCCCAACATCTCCGCATAAATGTTCACTCTTATTTTCCAAGCGAGTTCCAGATGCTTTGACCTCCAGACATGGACTTTCATGGCACTTCTTCCAGATTTTGCATCCATCCTGCAGGTTTAATTTCCTCTCCAAGAATCCTCCAATTATGGCGATCTTCTCATCAACGGGATGTGGACCACCTAGGAACTGAGGATGCTGTTTGTGTTCCCCAACATCTCCGTATAAACGTTCACTCTTATTTTCCAAGTGACTTCCAGATGCTTTGACTTCCAGACATGGACTTTCATGACGCTTCTTCCAGATTTTGCATCCGTCCTGCAGGTTTAATTTCCTCTCCAAGATTCCTACAATTATGGTGAACTTCTCTTCAATGGGACGTGGACCACCTAGGAACTGAGGATGCTGTTTGTGCTCCCCAACATCTCCGCATAAATGTTCACTCTTATTTTCCAAGCGAGTTTCAGATGCTTTGACTTCCAGACATGGACTTTCATGGTACTTCTGCCAGATTTTGCATCCATCCTGCAGGTTTAATTTCCTCTCCAAGATTCCTACAATTATGGTGATCTTCTCATCAACGGGACCTGGACCATCTAGGAAGTGAGTATGCTGTTTGTGTTCCCCAACATCTCCGCATAAACGTTCACTCCTATTTTCCAAGTGAGTTCCAGATGCTTTGACCTCCAGACATGGACTTTCATGGCACTTCTGCCAGATTTTGCATCCATCCTGCAGGTTTAATTTCCTCTCCAAGATTCCTCCAATTATGGCGATCTTCTCATCAACGGGATGTGGACCACCTAGGAACTGAGGATGTTGTTTGTGTTCCCCAACATCTCCGTATAAACGTTCACTCTTATTTTCCAAGCGAGTTCCAGATGCTTTGACTTCCAGACATGGACTTTCATGGCACTTCTTCCAGATTTTGCATCCATCCTTCAGGTTTAATTTCCTCTCCAAGATTCCTCCAATTATGGCGATCTTCTCATCAACGGGCCGTGGACAACCTAGGAACTCAGCACTTGAGGAAACTCTTCCTTCACCACTTTGAGGAATAGTTGTTCCTGAAAAGAAAAGGAAAATTCCTGGGATTGACAGCTCTTCTTCCCTTGTGACACAGTTGTAATCAGCACTAACTGGAAAAATTATTTTTTTGAACGGCAGCTCCCAGAATTGAAGCAAGTTAAGGACAAAAGCATGCAATGATGTGTATGAGTGTGTGTGTGTGCGTGTGTGTGTGTCAGGCACCTGAATCTGCAACACCTAAGCAGAGCACTGGAAGAAAGGGGATCTTGGAGAAGTCTCATTCACAGGGTCTCTATGAGCTGAGGTCAACTTGAGGGCAGTTAACAACAACAACAAAGGATGCCTTCAAGTCACCTATCTACTAATGGTGTCCCTATGAATCTTTCATAGGTCTGTCTTATGCAAGGAATACTGGGAGGTGGATTTTACTGTTCCTGCCTCTGAAATGTAACCTGCAGGACCGGACATTCATTGTCATTCCCCATCTAAGTACTAACCAGGCCTGAACCTGCCTAGATTTGACAATCTGGTGCTTTTAGGGAATTTAGGTCATATTAAATGATAAATTCAATGGTAATCATTGATTACTGAAGGAAACGCATTTAAGGGTAGCCATGTTGGCCATATGATAGAGCACAAAATCCACAAAACAGTGATAACTTTATTTAGCCAGTCAAAATTCACAAAATACTTTAAGCAAGCTTTTGAAGCTCCACTGGCTCCTTCATCAGGCAAGGGTGTTAAAAAATCATACAGGAGAAAAAATTATATAAGATGACAATGTTAGTCACAGGCCTGCATTTTCTTAAGGTGTTGTTGTGTTATTCTGCACAGGGATATCTTATATGCAAGCAGGCCCTTCCTCGTTCTGGCCTTTTGGCATTTGAAACAAAGCATTCCAAAGACCAGAAATTGAAATCCCATTAGTAATACAAAAAGGTACTTCTTCTGAGATCCAAGATGTCTCCATCCTTTGTGAGGTCACAGCCCCTTTGTTAGGGATTGAATATTGAATGTTGCAAGCAACACCTCCAAGTTTTTTCATCAGGAACATTATAGGTTCTGTTTTGGTAAAACATGCCAAATGTCATCCCATTTTTTTTTATAAAAATGTTTTATTTTATTTTACCCCAAAATGTAAACTCCCAAGCTATTGGCTCACTCTTTAGGATTACCTGTAGCAGCTAAAATACGGTATCTTCACATGCCTGAAACATATTCAAAGGCTGCTATTTTGACCATATAGCAAAACACAACAACATCCAAAATCCATAAAAGAGTGATACCTTTATTTGAACAACCAACATGTACAAAATACATGATGCCAGTTTTCGAACCTCAACTGGTTTCTTTATTGGGCAAAGGTGTTAAAAAATCATACAAGAAAAAACAGGTATAAAATGACAGGCCTGCATTTTCTCAAGGTGTTGAGATCCCAGGTCTTGGATATCAGAAGAGTTACATTTCCGTATTGCTAATGGAATTCAAATTTTATCTCCTGAAGTTTGGAATGCTTTGTTCCCAGTGCCACATGGCAAAAAGGAGAAGGGGCCTGCTTGCATAGATATCTCTCCACAGAACAACACAACAACAACATCTTGAGAAAATGCAGGTCTGTGACTAACATCATAATTTTATAATTTTTCCCCTGTATAATTTTTAACACCTTTGCCTGAGGGAGAAGCCAGTGGATTTTCAAAAGCTTGCATAAATGCATTTTGTGCATTTTGGTTGGCCGAAGAAAGGTAACACTTTTGTGGATTTCTGATGTTATTGTACATTGAATACCATAGTCAGCCTTCTCTATGCCATCCTATTTTTCGTTTCTGAGTAGCTGTGAAAGCTGGTCAATGCACAAACCTGATAGGAGGAAAAACAACTCATTTGAAATGTGGTGCTGGAGAAGAATTCTATGGATACTCTGGACTGCTAAAAAGACAAATCAATGGTTCCTCAAGCAAATGAAACCTGAACTCTCCTTAGAAGCCAAGCTGACTAAACTGAGGCTGTTATACTTTGGCCATAACATGAGAAGGCATAGCTTACTAAAAAGACAATAATACTTGGTAAGGTGAAAGACAGTAGGAAAAGAGGAAGACCACATTACAGGGGGATAGACTCAGCTTAGGAAGACAAAGCTACCCTGAGTGTGCAAGATCTCAGCAAGGCTGTTGATGACAGGATGACTTCATTCATTCATAGGGTCACCTACATGGACAAAGGGGGAAAATGACAGAAGAAGAGAGGAACTGGGATATTTTGAAAGTTACTGAAAAGGTGGGTGACAGAGGTTTCACTGGGACAGTCCCTGCCAAACTGGAGCAGTTGGAGAGCATGCCTTTGCTACTGAGGAAACTTCTGTAGGGGGCATTTGCCCAGCAGTAGAAGTTGCAATCCAAAGAAGTAATTTTTCCAAGTTTTGGGAATCAACGCTGGCCGAAATCCTGTGGGTGCTTTACTCATACATCAGTTCCTCTGTGGAAATAGTTGGACGTTTTTATAGTTGCTGGCAATTTAATAACTGGTTGTTGGCCTTTACTGGAAATGGATTTTGAGCTGCAGCTCTAAAAAAAAGCAAAATATTCCCCAAAATATAAATGATTCCTCCAAAAGCACACCTGACGTAGGGAGGGAGGATTGTAGGTTTGCCCTGTTCTCGTTTCCAGCCTATTTAGGCCCAAAAGAGCTCTTTTCCTATAACAAGAAGTGACTTGAAAATTATAGTCAGGTTCACTTTCAGTCATAGAAAAAAAGCGCCTCTCCCGGGGTTAAAATGGCCAGGGCAAGAGCAGCATCTGCTAAAAAATCCCCCAAGCCTCCTAGGGGGTACTGTGGGCAAAAACATTTGAAGGCATCAGCTGGTGAGGAGCAGTCCTCTGAACATTTGGGACCAGGAAGATCATTACCTTTTCCATGGGCTGTAGTCCCTTGCTGCTTCTCAGCTCTTCCTTGATGAATCTGCTACAAAGAAAGAAGAAAGGGAGGGAAATGCCCAGTCATGAAGCAAATAATGGAATAGGTGGTGAGATGGTGCTGGCACTCAGTTCTCCTCCCTTACAGCAGCCACATGGTAAAGGACTCTGTGCCAGTTTTTGTTTTTGTTTGTTTTTTCTAGCCCGAAGGATTCATTGCATGTTCTCCAACACTTCACAGACAAAAAGAAGGACATGGGTGGCCAAGCAACATCAGAGGGTGGTCAGTATGGCAAAAGTTGTGAATGAGGAAAAACATGCCAGGGATGAGGAGAGACTGCAACAGTTTGCTTTTGCTTACAGGGCCTCTAGACTGTTATAAAGAATTGTTTGATTGCTTTTATAAAGAATTGTTTGATTCCGAACTGGGAAGGGCAAGATTCCATTCCTCTCCTCTTCTCCTTGTTGATTCAACTGAATAGAAACTACGTTTACACTTTGAATTCAGTTTGCAGCAACTGAAGTAAGCTCAGCACAAAAGGGGGAAAGTGGGAGGAGGAGAGAGAAATTGAAACTTTTTAAAAGCAGCTGGAAAATTAATTTGGACAGTTGGAGGAGGTGTCATTGCCACGTAGCAAACCTCTTTAGGGGCCACATTCCCAATGGTGGGGGTGTGAAGACCATGAAGTGTGAAGGGGAGAATGGGGAGTTTCGCCAGCTCCTTTCTATGTCAACCGATGGCTGGGATTCAGAACCGTGGAAAGCAAACCTAAAGAATTAGATTTAGATCTACTTGTTCACTTAAATCAATTTTACAGAATTTACATTCAGGCCCAGCCACAGTTTGGTGAGCCAGAGCACAGCCATCTTTGATAGTGCTCTTATATTCATGTCTCCTTCCCACTTCTCCACTTAAGATAACAAGAACATGTGAAGTCGTAGGCTTTCATGGCCGGCACCCATAGTTTTTGTGGGTTTTTCAGGCTGTGTGGCCATGTTCTAGAAGAGTTTCTTTCTGATGTTTCACCAGCATCTGGTGAAGATGCTAGCCACAGATGCTGGCGAAACGTCAGATAGAAACTCTTCTAGAACAGCCCGAAAAACCCACAAAAAACAAGAACATGTTTTGCAAGAGGTGGCTGTGGAAAGGAATTTGGTGTATCCAAACATTGCAAATGTTGCTCATCTGGCTCTCCTCCCAGAGACTAGTTCTACAGAACCCTGTTGTTGAAAACTGCAACATTTCTAGCTTCCTCTTCTATTCTTTCCAGTGATCAGAATATTGACTACAACCTGTTGATTACCAAATGAAAACTTTTCATGCTCATGTCCTGTTGATTCCCATGAGCTCATCCTGAATGGAAGTTATAAAACCTTTGCTGTAATCACTAGAGTGGTCCCTCTTGCAAACAACAAGCACTGGCATGCCCATGCTTGGGATGTAATATTTCCCTGTAAGGAAACCCCTTCCTTGGCTGGTTCGGGGTCCACCCGCAATACCATTATTTCTAAGCCCTTCATCTCTCCTTTCTGGAGTAGTATGTCAAGAATACTCACATTTTTCTGCCTCCCATGTTCAACTGCTAAAAGTCTCCTGATTCTCCACTCAACAAACCTACATGTCACATTTCCCTTTTTAAACAAGGTCATACATACTTGAGAAGACATCATTTAGCACAGAAACAGCTACCAGGTACACCATTCCTGATTAAGTGAATAAATTTTATAAATGGATAAATATTATTTTATTTTTGGTTTTCAAAGAGTAATTAGTTAAAAAAACAACCCTATGGATTGTTTAACTGTATTTTAATCACAAGTATTGATATTTTTTGCCTTTATACAGCAATCTGCTTTAATTTATTTCTTTAATTTTTATACGTTATTTTGAGTTCCCATATGGTGGGAAAGGTGGTGAAGTTAAAATCCTGTGGGACATTTAAGATTCAAATGGATACGTCCTTGGAACATAATATGGCAGACACAGATGTGGCTGTGAGAAAAAAGGGTTGGGTTATGGATTTGGCAATCCTGCTGAACAGCAGAATTGAAGACTAACAGAGGGAGAAGATGAGGAAATCTTAAGAATGACAAATGAAGATTCAGAGCCTGTGAGAAAAGAAAACAACTGAGGCTCTAGTAGTGAGAGGTGCTGTGGGAGCAATTCTAAAAGAGACCAACAAATCAGCTACAGAAAGGATCATAATAGGACAGTGGGAAAAGGGGACATTGTTTGGAACAGTCCACATTATCTGATGAGAATTCATGGATTCCTTGATTCTCTGACAGAATCCAAATCACTGATGGTCCAAAGTGCCAGATGGTGATACCTGGTAGGCTACAAAACTGAATATAGTAACAGTAATACAGAAAGAGATTGTCGGTCCATGGTGTGCAGCCATAGGGATGCAGCTGAGGAAGTAGACTTAAGTCTACAAAAGCTCATGCTGCTAACTTCTTTCTTTCAGTTAGTCTCAAAGGTGCTACAAGAACTCTCTACATGAAGGGTCACAGGGCCACTTATAGATGTGAAGGTACTCACCCATTCTGTTATAGGCCAAAATGACACTAAAACTCCAGGGATGGCTAAAATATGCCTGACGGTTGCTTGGCACAACCGACACAGGTATCTCAATCCAGGAAGGCCTTCCAGGAGTTTCCACATTAGATAAAAAACTGGTATCAGGATAGCATTCCTGACCAGTATGCAAATGCATTCCCAAAGAAGAGAACAATGGCTGCACAGCATAGTCTCCTCCATATTTGTAACCAAAGCCAAGCAAATGCTTCAGCCAAGGCACTGAACCAGCCAGTACTGCCTGGAGAGGCATGTGTAGGGCCTTGGCAGGATTCCAGTGCGCATCACAAATGTCTCCATGGTTCCTTTGTGCAGCCATATGTCAGAAGAAATCTTCAGCCCTTGCAGCTTCCCCCATGGCATTTCAGTGGACCTCTTCCTCTTGGCATTACCCTCCACACCTCTTAATGACTGCTTATGGGTGCCCCTAATAAGGAGCATACCTTATTTGAGTGGCTAGAGAGCTGGTCCTTTACAGGGCTTATAGGCATCTTTTATAATGAGGGATGTCCCTGACTGGAAGCTTGGCAAGCTTCCTCTTTTATATAGATACCAAAAACATTCCTGTATTTTTGGGTGTGGGTCCTTCATAAAGACATGTGTGCCCATCATGTGATTTTTGGATGTGGACAATCTGTTAATTTTGCAGAGCAATACATGGCCAGGCCAGATAAAATTAAGACATCCATTTGGTATTTAGACAGAACACAAACTTGAGAATAGTCACAAATTTCAACGGTCCCATATTGTTGCTTTGAAAACCTGACAACACAACAAGTCATAGACAACCTGTTTCTTAAGATACTGTGCATACACAGCCCCTGTGAATTGTTGCTTTGGCCCAGGGGATGGAGAAACCCTAAGGAAGGGCTATACTTACTAATTCATTTCAGAGAGAGCTGGAGGGGAGCCTATGGCCAGAGATAAGGGTTATTGTGCCCTTCTCATCTTGAATTACAGAGCCAGTGTAGTGGACTGGTGTGAATGTTGGATTAGAATTCTGGGGGACCCAAGTTCAAATCAAATCAATCGTGGAAGTCCTGTGGGTGACTTGGCAAGTCACACTCTCCCAAATAGAGAGAAAGGCAAGGACAATAGAGAACAGTTGCTAGGGGGCATGTGTAGGGTTACAATTAGGGTTAGGGTTCTAATATTCAAGCGGACCTGTGACGGTGCATCCACACCTGGAAGCATAGGGCACTTTAAATTAAACCCTGCATCCTAGGGTGCATATTCTGGATCGCCAACTCAATGTCTGCCACATGTGCAGCGGTGCATTTATATGGCCATTTTAGATCTTTGGCACCCTTTTTCTGGTGCACCGGTGTTGCTGCATGCATACGCACATGCGAAGGTGCACATCTTTGCCAAAGAAGCAGAAAAAAGCTGCTCCTTTTAAGAGCAGCTTTTCCTGGCATATGGCTGCTAGAGGCAACTTCCCTGGCGACTTTGAGACATGTGTCGTCTAAATGCCATGCCTTCAAGTCAGCCTCAAAGCACCTCTTTTTGCCCGTCTGCATAGCCCCATAGTCAGAAGCAGGACTTGGGACATTATTTTTAAAGCTTAAATAATTGCTGTTACTTCTCATACTCTTTGGAAAATAACTGGTTGGTGCTATTACTTGCAGTATTAAGACATTATGTGTTATTGGACTCATTACAGTAATGTTACTTTTTTGTTGCTTTGGTTCAAAAAACCCTTAGGACATAAAAGAAAGGCATAAATTGGGTTGGTAGTGGTCAAAATAACCATACAATGTCTTAAAATGTTTTGAAAGGCAACATTTAAAAGTTACCAGCAAACTTTAAGGAAACCAACATGGTGTAGTGGTTTGAGTTTTGGATTATGGGGGTTCAAATCCCCTTGAAACTTGCCAAGAAAACCCTGTGATAGGATCCCCTTAGGGTTGCCATAAGTAAAAAATGACTTGGAGTCACACAACAAGAACAACAAGAAAACTTTAAACCTGTAAAGAGACATTTCCTTTTGAAATGTGACAATGTTCCACGCTTGTTAGCAAAAAGTATCTTTTTCCAGGCAACTATATTACCGTGGGTCCTTCATATCCACTGGGGGTTGGTTCCAAGACCCCCCATGGATACCCACATCCATGGATTCTCAAGTCCCATTATATACAATGGCATAGTAAAATGGTGTCCTTTATATAAAATGGCAAAATCTAGGTTTGCTTTTGGGAATTTATTTTATTTTTGAATATTTTAAACTGGCGCCAGAGGCAGCAGCCCAACCATTGGAGGTACCAACACATCTTTGGAGCCTTGGAGAATAGAAATTGACAAGGTAATTCTCCAGTCCATCGCCCCATCGACACGCAAGTCATATCAGCTCACGTTGCGAGCATTTAGATGTTTCTTGTTAACTGTCGGGGAGGTAGAGGTCTGGCCATTGAAGGTGAAGGTTATCCTCCATTTTGCAGTCCACCTTAGGCAATCAGGTTTATCTCCAGTCACCATCAGAGGCAGAATGGCAGCACTGTCATTTTATTCTAGAGCCAGAGGTTTTAATGACCCTACTGTTGATTTTAGAGTTCGCAGGGCTTTGGAAGGATGGGCTAGGGGGTCCATAACAGTACGAGATAATCGGTTGCCAATAACAGGTCCTATATTGATTAAAATTTGGCAAAACCTCCCATCTACATGTTTCACACCCAAAGAGGTGATATTGTTTAGAGCAGTATTTTTGTTGACCTTTTTTGCGGCCTTGAGGATCAGCGAAATTGTCCCTTGTTCCCATACTGATGAATCTGGCCGGGCTCCGTTATTCTCAGATAGCCATATTTCTGAACAGGGAATACAAATGACAATTAGGCGGTCAAAGACCGATCAGTTGGGGAAAGGACAATCAGTAATTTTGGCTAGGTTACCTGACGGCCATATTTGCCCAGTGCTGGCATTATCTGATTACCTCAGAATAAGGCCAAGAGTAACAGGGTATTTATTTTTACATTTATCTGGCCTTCCTTTGATGCAGTTTCAATTTTGGGCTGTGGTGCGAGAGGTTTTGAGACATGCCGGTTTGCCAGTGGCTCAATTTTCTTCTCATTCTTTCAGAATTGGGGCAGCGACGGCTGCAGCAACACATGGTTTAAGTGATAGTGCAATTCGCAAGATTGGCCGCTGGTGTTCTAGGGCTTTTAAGTCTTATGTTTGCACCTAAGATAAACTGAATTGCTAATTCACTGATTTGTTCTGATTATATTTAGCAGAACTGAATGGTGGAGACATATGGATACTTGGCCACAGCCTAGTCTTTTGGACCGAGTGGCAGTTCATCGAGCATCAACGAGATTCGACCATGGGATTGAGAGACGTAGGAGCTGTAAGGTGGTTCGGTCGTAGAGGAATGCTTTGGGGAGCTCTACTACCTAAAATTATTGAATTGCTGGCATCCTTCACACATCCCAAGATCTTGCTAGTTCATTTAGGAGAAAATGATCTGGCAAAACTAAAGTTAGCTAAAAGAATTGTTAATGACATGCAAGAGGTTAAGCGAAGGATGCCAAATACTGTGCACATGTGGACAAAGTTGCTGCCTCAGAGATCTTGGTATGGTGCTCGGAGTGATGCGGCCATCAACGGAGCTTGACGTTGGCTGAAAAGATCTGTGGCCAAAACTTTGGGGGAAATGGGAATAATTATTGTTGAGCATGAAGGAATTCAGGTTACATTGCCACAATTGTACAGGGGCGATGGAGTACATCTCTCTCCAGAAGGGAATGACATATACTTGACTTCTTTGGAGTCATACATTAAAAGAGCAATTTTTTTTCAGGGGGAGGGGATGCCAAGCTAGGCTGGCCCCCTCCTGTGGTGGGTAGCTCCCCCCCCCCCTTGGGGGATAATTAGGTTAATTGGAAACTACTAATGGGGTTTATAAAAAATTCTAACCAAAAAACGTATGATGTCATTTAACCTTGGATGATGTCATATTGTTATGGGGTCATAGAAATCCTTATGACGTCATTTCCGGTTGAGGGAAGGGTTAGATATTTACTGTTATATAATGCATAAACTAATGGACTTGACGCATGCCATGATAGAAGTAATTAATTAATAGTGTTCGCACTTAACTACAAAAACGCATGCGTCAAGAACAAAATTCTCATTTAAGAAATTGTTTAAGAAATTGTTATTTAAATGTTTAATTGATAGGATTGAAGACCCTGTACAAAATTAAAGTTGTGGCCAATGTTTTACCCAAATAATCGCATTTGGTGTCCTTTGTGCCGATGCAATATGCATTCCATTGTTTTTGCAACTACTTGCCTCACTCAGCTGCAGTCTGCCCATAATTGCAAGTAGTTGCAAATATGATGTGCGGCCATAGGTCACACCACACCACGGGGGGGGGGGGGGAAGGAGGGGATAGCCGATTTCCCAAAAACTGAGGAGGGATGGTAAACACCCCTCTGCCATTAGTCCCTCCCCTCCAGAATGATGTGATTCAGATCCATCATTCTCACTTGTTGAACACTTTGGAATCAATTCTTTTCAAAAGAACCGCCAAAAAAGCTAGTGTCAGGAAACTGCAGTATTTTTGCATTTGTCTCACTTCATCATGATTGCAACTGAGCTCAATAGGATTGGAACCAGTTTCATATGGGAACGACAGACATATAACCCGATTAGCAATTCATTTTAAATCATAGTGGGAATGAGGCCATAGAATCATAGCGCTGGAAAAGACCACAAGGGCTATCCAGTCCAATTTCCTGCCATGCAGGAATACACAGTAAAAGCACTCCCAACTGATGGCCATCCAGCCTCTGTTAAAAGAACCTCCAAAGAAGGAGATTACCACTCCCCAAGGCAGCATATTACACTTTCAAACAGCTCTTACTGTCAGGAGGTTCTTCCTAATGCTTAGATGGAATCTCTTTTCCTGTAACTTGAATCCATTGCTCTAGGTCTTATTCTCTGGAGCACCAGAAAATAAGCTAGTGCCATCCTCAATATGACACCCATTTAAATATTGAAACAGGGCAATTATATGACCTCTTAACTTTCTCTTCTCCAAGCTAAACATGTCCAGCTCCCTAAGCTGCTCCTAATACAACATGGTTTCCAAACTGGAAGCAAGAGAGAAGTGTGAGAGATAAAGTGAAGGTGGAGGAGAAAAAGAGAAAGAAAAGTGAGTGGTGTAAGTGGTGAGTGCAAGAAACAATGCAGGGGGCTGTAAGGTAGTTTGGCTGAGAGGTAAATTCACCTAACCAATTCCATGGCCAATTTAGAATGGGTGGCACCTGGCTTGAAAGCAATACATGTGGAAAAGGTCTAGGGATCTCAGTAGACCATAAACTAAACATGAATAAACAGTGTGATGTGGTGGCCACAAAAGCCAATACGATTTTGGGCTGCATCAACGGGTGTATAGTGTCTAGTGTCCACTCTATTCTGCCTTGGTCAGACCTCATGTGGAGTACTGTGTCCAGTTCTGGGCACCACAGTTCAAGAAGGATATGGAATGTGTCCAGAGAAGAGTGGCACAGACTTGAAACAGATAAGCAAAATAAACTGCCTTCCGGCCAATTTGAGGGCATGGTGTTCAAATGACACACACACCCAAACTGTCTGGAAGCCATGCCAAAACTGCCTAAGATGGCCCAAACCCAGCTGCAAAAGGAGTAGCAAAAACAACAACACTCCTGAGTAGTATAAGGGGTATACCTTTCGTCAAACTCAAAAGTGACAGGTGCCCTGCCCCTTTTTGGTTCTTAGTCCCGCCTCCCAATATGTGGGTTCTAGGTCTTGGGGTTCTAGGTGACAGGGCCAATTTCAGGGTTCTAGGTATTGGGGTTCTAGGCGCTGCGTGACAATTTTGGGGTTCCAGGTTCGGGGTTCCAGGTTTTAAGGTTCGGGGTTCGGGGTTCTGTGGAACACTTTTTGGGTTCTATGTCTGGGGGTTCTGGGTTTTTGAGGTTCTAGGTTTTTGGGGTTTCGATGTGCATCTTTTTGGGTTCTAGATTCGGGGTTCTAGGTATCAGGGTTCTAGATTTGGGGTGCCACTTTTGGGGGGTGCCACTTTTTTGGGGTGCCACTTTTTGGGGTGCCAATTTTTGGGGTTCAATAGCTTCCCCCCTGAACCCCAAAAGTTCGGCCATTTTGTTTTTTGCAAAAGCTGTTTTTGGGGGGGTTGTGTAACCCCTCTACGGATTCGTCTCGGGCCCCCCGACCACTAGGAGCAGCCCCCATCCCTCTCCGACCGACAGTATAACTGCAAGCCGTGTTCGAAGGTGGCAATCGGCGGCCATTTTTTCTGCGCCAAGTTTAGTTTTCGGGGTGGTTGTGACATGTCTCCGGACTCAACTTGAGCTCCCGAAGTGAACGGCTCAGAGGTCTGTTGCTCTCTGAGCTTCAGAAAGGCACGACAGCCAATCCGCTACCGCTCACCCCTCCCCTGGGGGTGTATTTTTAAAAAACAGCGCGCTTTTGAGAGAAGCGGATTGGCCCAAAGACCCCCACCCCCTGGCACCATCCAATGAGTTCTCTCAGAGAGGCCTTTAAACCGTGGTAATTTTTCGGTCATTCTGATTGGATCCTTTAAAGCTCATGATGACGTGTGATTTTACTTTTCATTCCCAGATATAGACAGTAATAAGGTTTTTTGTTTTTTTATTATTTTGCATGCCACATTCCTCATACACACTTATAATACAAAATATTCCCCCTTGTTTAGAAAATTATATTTTCATATTGTAAATGCTATTCTTTAATCCTATATTGTCAAAGGGGGTTGGGATACATGACCTTTTGGTAACTTTTCTCCTTTGCTGCTCTGCTACACTGTCTAGAGGTCTGCTTTAGTGCCATCTCCCTGATAAGGCTGCTCTGTTGCAAGGGGCAGGGCTCATGCTTCTTCTCTATAGTGGCTTTTTAAAATTCATTTTTTCTTCTTCAGGCCTTCCTTGTTAAAAAATTACATTTTAAACATTTTCTTCTCATTTAGGGGGTGAATACTTAAAAGCTCTTTCTTTTTTAATGTGGTTGAGTTGCGCAAAAAGTTCTGCCCTCCAAGAATTTCTATCCCTACCTTAAAATGCTAAAACACTGTCTAAATGGTACAAAATGTGATTTTAAAACTCTACGACATGCTCTTAAAAGTTTTGGGGTTAGGAGCTAAAGAGTGGCCTCCTTTCAATGTTCCGTTAATTTCATCATGGCAAAAGGATGCTGAAATAGGTGCTCCCTTTGGCTTGTAAATTCCTACTATGGCTGAAGCAACAGAGGAAGTAGCCCCTATTTCTTCAGATAAGACTGCTCTGTTGCAAGGGGGGCAGGGGCCTGCTTCTCCTCTATAGGGTCTTTTTCAAATTCATTTTTTCTTCAGGCCTTCCTTGTTAAAAACTACATTTTAAACATTTTCTTGTTGCTCCATCCTGGACTCCAGGAGTTGGTTTCCAGTTCACCAGAGGCTTTTCAGTTCTCACAGCAGTACACAACTCACAAACAGGGGCTATGCTCCCCAAAAGGGTGGATTTGGAGTAGGATGGGTGTCTTGCCTGCACATGCCCCACCAGCCATGACTGATGTTAGGCTTCCATGTGGATAGGCAAAGAGGGTCAGCCCCTTCACTCGAGAGGTGTCTTTGAGAAGAACCAAAAAGAAGTTTTCACCAACACAATTTTGTATGTATTTCACAACTTTGAAGGGGAACATAATAAGGCAAGCTGCTCCCTATCCATTCCCGCAACAATTTGTGCCTGCTTTTGTTTTCAAGTGTTCCTTTTAAGATAGAACGTGGCCCTTCTTTACAGCCAACCCAGACCCTCCTTCAACAGGAGCGTGTTTCCACCCCACCATATCTGGCCCATTATTTTGAAAACATACAGAGCACACAGGTTATTGATCTTGCCTATACACATACCCCCTCCCCCCTGTTTTTACAAACTGGGTACATGAAAAGTTAGTAGCAGGGTTCCCCCCCCCTTGAAACACTATGGCCCCCCCCCCTCCAGAGATATCCACGTTCTGGCC
The DNA here is from genome assembly GCA_026167975.1 of Phrynosoma blainvillii. Classification (NCBI taxonomy): domain Eukaryota; kingdom Metazoa; phylum Chordata; class Lepidosauria; order Squamata; family Phrynosomatidae; genus Phrynosoma; species Phrynosoma blainvillii. The sequence goes on along the minus strand of JANUYF010000012.1, from coordinate 9,924,547 downwards.
CATGCTTCAGACCACAATGGCTGCAAAATGCCTAGGCATTTCATAGATGTCCCAGGGTAGATATTGGAATGAGGTCTGAGGGTAGTAGAGGTACATAGGGGTTTAGGGCACTACTGTTTGGGGGTCTGGAATGGCCAGGGAGGGGGCTGGCTGGCAGAGGGTCATTTTCTGTTCCCACAGCAGGGCAGGAAAAACAAATGTGGATGGAGGCTCTGTCAAGGGCGATGATCATGGGAGGCTCTAAGGGTTGTCTGCTGTCTGTTGCAAAGCAGGAAGATGGAAAAAACAGTAGTGTTTAATTTACAGGTATAACAAGAAAGCAGAGAGTTATAATAAAGGGAATTTATCAGTGGGAAGATTAAAAATGAGGAAAGCTAGGAGTAGGAGCCTTTTTGATAAACTTTGCAAACCCAGAAAAACTCTGGATTGGAAGTCATGTTAAGAAGACTGATACAAAAGAGTAAGGTGTATACATCCTACAATTTAAATAGATACATTTTACAATTTTTATGTGAAAGCCTGCCAGTTTTGTGAGAAACTCTTTTGACAAGACAAAATAAATATAAAACACATCTTTTTGGGCAATGCAACTTTTCCCCAGTGCAAGGGGGGGGATGCAAAGAAGGGACAATGTGCCATGTGTGTGTGTGTGTGTGTGTGTGTGTCAGTGCACAGTAGCTGATAAGCAACTTTTTCCTTATCTCACGAGGGCCACATGGTGGGCTGCAGACGTTCAAACCTCAAAGATAGAGGAACTGTATGCTAGAAATAAGGGCGTTTTAAACAACCACACAACTAAAGGCAGGAGAGAGGAACAGGCCAATCGTCAGGTCAAAATTATAATATTTAATAGCCTCTTCAAATTAACCAATCAGGGGCCCCTTTGAAAGACAAGGGACCAAGGGAGGGCTTTCAAAGATCTCCATCAGGCTTTTCAGAGTCAGGACCAAGACATAATAATAATAAGCCTGAATGTAGAACGTTCTTCTGTCAGGTAAGGACTGTTTTGTTTGTTAACTCAGCATAAAGGGAACTAGTAGTCCAGCAGAAAGTTATACACAGAAGTTAATTATCTGGCTTGCATTTAACGGTGGTGGTGGGGAGCGTGTTAAAAAAGAAAAAGGGAAAAAGAAATATCATGAAGTGTGCAGACAGATAGGTGGTTTTTGAACAATATGGTTTGTTTCCTGGGCAGTTTGAAAGCCACGAGGAGCACCAGCGCTCTTAATGTCCCTGCGCTGTTAGATGCAGGATGGAAGAGGTTTGCAGGCTCCTACTGTCGCTTATTTAGCTGTGTAGTTTTGCTATGTATAAAGAGCAGCATCTGATCTTTTCCCAGAAGCTATGGATGCAGGATCATAAATGTCTTGGCCTTTTTAACCACTTAATCTCCACAGCCTCTGAGGATGGCAACCCTTTCCTCTTCAGCTTTTGCAAAAGCTCTTCATTGACACTCCTCTGAATTTGGAGGAAGAATGGGGCAGGGAGATCTTCTGCCAAGTATTAACTCTTAGCTTATACAGAGCCATATGAAGTCCAGTGGTCTTCAGAAGTGAATGTAAGGCTTGCCATGTGCCAAGTAGCTGACTTCTTTTAATAAAAGGTTTTATTGGTCTTTAAGGCAGCCAAAACAGGCTCACTGCTGGCCTGTCCCATCCACACTCGACTGATAAATCTAAATGCATACTCCTAATTACAATTTACAGTTTAATTTACAATTTACAATTTACAATTTAATCTGGGAGAGAGACACCAGGCCCAGCACCATCGGGCCTAGTGTAAGAAGAAGAGCCCTCCCTCCATTCCATCCAATGTCACCTGGGGGAGAGACACCAGGCCCAGCACCATCGGGCCTAGAATAAGAAGAAGAGCCCTCCCTTTAGTCTATCCGATGTCATCTGGGAGAGAGACACCAGGCCCAGCACCATCGGGCCTAGGATAAGAAGAGCCCTCCCTCCATTCCATCCGATGTCATCTGGGAGAGAGACACCAGGCCCAGCACCATCAGGCCTGGAATAAGAAGAAGAGCCCTCCCTCCATTCCATCCGATGTCATCTGGGAGAGAGACACCAGGCCCAGCACCATCGGGCCTAGACTACCTTTTAAATCTTACCTTTTAAGGGGCGGGTGGGTTTCTGGATTTTTAGGTTCTATTTACATTGTATTAACATATCTTTATGTAAATTTAATGTTGTAAGCTGCCCCGATTGCTCCGCAGAGGGGCGGGATATAAATAAACATTATTATTATTATTATTATTATTATTATTATTATTACAATGAACTCTTTAGCACACAGTTCACATATGAATGTAGGCAGGAGTAGAAAAGAGAAAGGAAGCGAAGTCCCACTGGCTGTTGATGGTCACAAAGTTTATTATTTTAAAAAGCACAAAGCATTCCGGCCATGTCACAAATTGGCCTTCCTCAGGGGCTATTGTAAAATAAATAAAAGTACATTCATTATAGTTGTGGTATTGGGACAACATATAAAGCATCTCCAAAAAGCAAATAACTATTATCCATATTATCATATACATACCTATTACCAGAGATTTTAGGAGTTGCAGCCTGCACTTTCAACAAAGTGGACAATTTCTGAGTATTAGAAGGAAGGGACTAGGACTACACTGAGTTCTTATTTATGGATTTTTTGAAGTAACATCATTGAAGAGAGCCAATGATGTAAGCTGTCCATAAAGTTACTCAGCTCTGTTCTATCTAGTTGATGCAATATTGAAATTATTTGTAGCCATTGATTCCAAATTTTTATATAAGACACTGTATTTCCAAATCCTCATCCAAACCATGGTACTAAAGTTTTAAGTTTCAAAATCCACTCTACCTCTTTCTTCTTTAAACAATTCTTCTTTTTATTATTTATCACCTCCAGTACCCCAAAACTTATGGGGGGTGCTGCATGTTTCCTTTGTTCAAAGGGATTAACCAGAGGACCCCTATTCCTTTATTTCTCAAAGTGGCCAGATGTTCAGCTAGTTTTTGTTTGATATATCTCAATGTTCTTCCCTTTTTACATGGAAAATTTTGAGAAAGGCATTTGCTCCATTGCTATTGGCTCTAGAACTGAGTCACAGGCAGCCACTATCAGTCTTCCGGGGGGGGGGGGGGAGGGAACAGTATGTATTTTAGGCAAGATATCGAAAAGGGGTGTCCTGGGGATTAGATTTTATGAGGAAGTTACTCTCTTTATGTGTAATGTATCCCAGAGAAATTCCCTTCTTGTATAATGACCTCAATAATCTTGGAAATGTGCCCTAAAGGGTCATTGTTTTATAAGCTGGGTCATCAGCCAGTTGCTGAAGTACTTCTCTTTTGTATTCTTCTCAATCTTCTCTACACTTATTGACCATTATGAAACATTTACATTTTAAACTACATATTTATTTATTTGTCTTAATATCCCTTCTGTTTCCCAAACTAAGGTTCAAAGCCATTTACAGCAAGATTAAAACAGTGGAATCCCAATACCTAGAACCCCCAAAATCAACACACCAAAATTTATAATCCCAAACCTAGAACCCCAAGAGGGCGGCCATTTTGGTTGTGCCAAAGATAAGCTTAAAATGGGGGTCAGATCTTTAGATGATGTATTTTTATATGGAGAGGTAATGCCACTGAATTAAAAATTCTACAAATTGATGAACTCTATTGATACCAATATACAGTTTGATTTAGAATACCATAACTCTGAGGTCCACTTTTTGGATTTAAGAGTTAAAGAAAAAGAAAAAGAAGGTGATCATCTTATCACATCAATGTACCGGAAACCTGCAGTTTGGAGTATTTTTTATACCCCTTATACTACTCTCCTGTGAGAGTCATTTGAGATCGCAGTGCCTGGTCGCTGTGGTCCCACAGCCAACAGGGTGGGAGCAGCCTCTGGTCACTCCTTTTGCCCCATCTGCATGACCCCCAAGATGATCAAAGGTCTGTAAACCAAGACCTACAAGGAATGGGGGGGGGAGCTTAGTACATTTAGTTTGGAGAAGACAAGACTGAGAGGTTATTTGATAGCTGTCTTTAAATGTCTGGAGGGATGCCATGTAAAAGAGAGAGCAAGCTTAAAGACCTTCTTTACTGTAAGAACAGTTTGGCAATCGAACTAGTCTGGAAAGGCCTGCCAGAAGAGATCCGTCTTTAAAGCCTTTTTAAAGTTGTTTAAGCTGGTAATCTGATGGATCTTGTCCGGCAGGTAGTTCCACAATCTGGGAGCGGTTGCCGAGAAGGCCCTCTGGGAGGTTCAGACAGCCTAGCTTTAACAGGCTGAAGCAAATTCCTCCCAGAAGACTGAAGTGTGCGGCGTGGATCGTACAGAAGGAGGCGGTCCCAGAGATAGGTTGGACCCAAGCCATGTAGGACTTTAAAGGTCATAACCAACACTTTGTAATCAGCCCAGAAACTGATCAGCAGCCAGTGAAGTCTTTTCAAGACAGGTGATATATGGTCTCGCCTGGATGTTCCGGAGACCAGTCAGGCTGCCATATTCTGTACTACTTGAAGTTTCTGGACTAAGCATGAGGGTAGCCCCATGTAGAGCACATTACAGAATTCAAGATGAGAGGTCACCAGCACACGTACCACAGTTTCAATATCCCTTACTTCCAGGAAAGGGCGCAGCTGGTGGATCAGCCGAAGCTGATAACAGGCACTCCTGACTGTTGCATTTACCTCATTTGACATCTGGAGTGACGGATCCAGGAGTACCCCCAGACTGCAAACACAGTCCTTTGAGGTGTTTGAAATATTTTCTTGATATCTGCTAGGATGCTCAAGAAACAGGAGAGATTGCTTAATCTCACCAGCAGAATAAAGCACAGCAAAATAATGATGGGCAGGAACAGACTAGATCCACCTTCATCTCCCACACCCACGTGTCTACAAAACAACACAGAGACTTCAATTAGAGTAAAATGAAATGATATTTACTTACAAAATCATGTATATGAAGATATACATGTCTAGCTTCATGTTGCAAAGAAAAAGAAGTAGAAAAGTAGTTCTATATGCTTCTAAGGAAGTTTTGCTCTAGCATGCTTGCTGGTCCAGCATCTCCAGGGAAAAGACAAAGGGTAATAAAGATTCTCAAGCATGGGCCAAAAGGTGAGGTGTGCTTAGTTAAAAACAGGAAATGAGGAGGGGATATTAGTGGGCAATAAAACTACCATAGACATGCATACCTATATTCCTAGAAAGACTCAGCATGCGAAGTTGCTATATCCCAATACGCAGAGAGTGTGACCGCATCCAGGACTAGAGGTTGTATCCCAATACCTAGTTTTGGGGCCACTACTGTTAGTACCTCCATTTTTTCTGGATTAAGTCTCAATCTGTTTTTTCCTCATCCAGCCCATTACCGCTCTAAGACAGTCATTGAGAGGAGAGACACCATCAGAAGCCAAGGCCGACGACCAAGGCATGGAGAAATATATCTGGGTGTCATCAGCACACTGATAACACCTAGACCCATGCCTCCAGATGATTTCTCCCAGCAGCTTCATACATATATTGAATAACATTGGGGACAGGATGGCACCTTGCAGTATGCCACAATTAAGCTCCTTTTTTGTGGAGCAACTGTCCCCGAGGAACACCTTCTGAATCTGCCTGAGAGGAAGGAACGGAACCACTGCAACGCAGTGCCTCCAATTCCTAACCCCCTCAGGCGATCCAAGAGGATGTTGTGATCTATTGTATCAAAAGCTGCTGAGAGGTCTAAGAGCACCAACAGGGTCACACTACCCCTGTTGATGCTCAAACGAAGGTCATCAGCCAAAGCCACCATGGCAGTCTCAACTCCAAATCCTGTCCTAAAGCCAGTTTGAAATGGGTCCATCAGTGATAAATGTGTATTCCCAAATGGCAGGTAATTGTACTAGTGGCCCTTGTTGTCCCTTCCAACTCTGAGATTCTATTATTCTTTTATTCAAATTTTGGGCCCTTTGTTCCAGCACTTTAAATGTTGTTCTGTACAAGTTCTCTCAGATGACCTGTAACTGTAAAAAAATAATTTAAAAAATATAAATAAATAAAAAAGGTATAAAGATTGAAACACAGTGATACCCCTGCTTGACAATTAATTTCTGAATTTCCATAATTAGAAGGCAAATTAGAGTAATTTTCATCAATTGAAAAATTTGTATAATATACAAATTATATGCCCAGATTTGAGGAAGTGGAATATGGCAACCATAAATTAAGCACAAGCCTCTTCTGCCCACAGAAATACCCTTCTGCAAGCAGAACTGTCTTCTGCTGACTGTTCTTGAGGATCTGTTGACAGAGCAATCTATTAGCAGAACTGCTCTTCTGGCCAAGATTACCTGGCAGAAAAAATAAAGGAAGAGAGGAACTAAAGTATGCCAGATTCAAACCTTCTCTAGTCCAGTCCAGCCACAATCCAAATGCTGGTGCAAATTTAGGCCAAGGCCAGCGTAGTACTAAGCAATTTCCAACTCCTTTGAGTTGTTAAAGATTTGAATTCATGACAGCTTCAACTGGCCTAGTGATCAGTTCAACAGTCAATGGCATGTCAGGCACTTAAGATTGCACTTAAATGTGGCAGGAGCATGAAAGCAGAAACCATGTTAAAAGAAGAAGGCACAAGCAACACTGTTGGAGGACCTTGTTTATGAAAATGCATATCCTGACTTTTTTTATATAAAAAATCAATGTGGATTACAATAAAGAAGCTTGCCCACTGGCACAGACCTTGTTGTGTTTTGGTATATGGATTGAAAATGAAGTGTTAATGAAGGGGCCTAGCACAGCAGAGCAAACAATGCTTATAAAATCTTATGCCAAAAGAATGAGAATATACAATGAAATGACCTTACAAAGAGCTACATGCAAATGGTACCAATTCTGTTCCTGTTCCTTTATGTTCAGTGAAACAAAATTTATATACTCAGTTGACTAACATTACAGCACATTCCTCTCTTTTTTCTTTAGGTACAACCAAGCAGATACAATCAGGTACAACTATTTCCTTTATTGTTTGACGTGGAACATGAAAGGTTCACATACAGATAAAGAAAGATCAAATCAGACAGGAAAGGCATGCAACTTCTCATCACTGCTTACAAAACTGGATGCAGTGTCACCCTTTCTGAAATAGTAGTGCATGCAGTCTTGCTGGTCTCATAGACACAAGCAGAAATGAATGGGAGACCTCACTCTAGGTCATAGGTTCTTCTCTCTGAGGTGCTACCCACAAGAATATCTTGTTCCCTTGTGTGTTAAGTGACAGAGCTTGGCAAGGCCACATCATTTATCACTGATGGACAGATACTGGAGATTTCTATTGGGAAACTTCAGACAAGTGTGACTATGAGACCACAATCACAAAAAGAAGACATTGTCAGAACTACAAAGCAAACTGAATGCTGACAGAGACAAACACTGAGACTGTTGTAGCCAATGGTACTGTCACCAAGTGCAAGGAGAAAAGAGGATCATCAGATGTGAAATTCAATATTTATAAATTGTGTGCTCGTTTGTGCTGCAGGGAAAACAACAGGGAGTCCTGGGTCATTGGTAAAATCTAGCAAATTAATTAAAGCATAATATTATTAGATGCATGAAGTGTTATCCATCGTTATCCATACGTGTGTGTAAGTATGCAGGTATAGTAGACAGGCCGCAGTGAAATGAAATACAAGAAGAATAGAGAGTGAAAGAAAATGCAGCTAGGTTTTGCATCTCTGGTCCAAAATACACTGTAGAAATAACCCAGTGCTCGGGAACCCTGGGAATTGTAATTTATTATGGCACCAGAGCTCTCTGACAGAGAAGGCTAAATGTCTCACAAAACTACAGTTTTCAGAATTCCCTAGTAATGAGCCAGGGCAGTTAAAACGGTCTCAAACTGGATGCTTCTGCAGTGTGTTTGTGTGAAATAAACACAGTGAAAGGCAACAACACAATCAACTTAGCAGTGTTGAACTGAATAATAGCTGTAGCAAGGCAGGAAGACTTAAGGAGGTTTCATAGCGTAAATCCCCACTTGCAGAGTTATACACTGATAGGGCCACAAAGCCCTTGTGCTGAATGGCAGAGCTGGGCAACTGAATGATCAATGCGCACCCCAAGACATATTTGCATACAAAGTGACACTTCATCTGCAACTCTACTTCATGATAGGCTGACAAAAGGGGAGCTGTGGCCATCATGAGAAAGTCAGACTACATACAGGAGGCAAGAGAAAGCTGTCCAACACTACATTTTCCATAATCCTCTTCAAAGATACATATGAATATATGAAGACACATATAAATATATGAAGGAACTACAGAAATTACTTAGAAAATTCTCCAGTGATGTACAGAACCAAATTCAAATGGACACACCCTAGAAACCAAAGTAGATATCTTTTATTTACTACCCAGTATGCACAAATGAAGAAGACCTATTATCTCAAGCATTAGAACTCTGACTTGGGATATCTAGATATATGAAGTCAGTTCTGAAGCCATATGCCATCAACATTCCAAGCTATATGAAAGATACAACTGATTTCCTGAAGAAAATACAGTCCATCCACACACAGAGAGAACACCATCCTAGCCACTGTGGATATGGAACCCCTATACACCCAAATCCCAAACCAGTGGGGGCGGGGGGATTACAAGCTATCAAGAATACCATCCTAAATAAGGCTACAGTAGACCTAGCCACCAAAGTCTGCCACTTTGTATATACTCATAACTACCTACCTTTTGGGAATAATATGTATCTCCAAGTCAGTGGCACTGCCATGGGTGCCTGCATGGCACTACAGTATGCAAACATCTACATGGCTGACCTGGAACAATACTTCCCCAGCACATGCACCTCAAAACCTTTCCTCTACCTATGGTTTCTTTATGACATCTTTATAATTTGGCCACAAGGAAAGCAATCACTTGAGAAGTTCCACCAGTATTTCAATAACTTCTGCCCTACCAGAAACCAAGCTTGGAGCAAACCACAACAAATTTACTTTCTTGACACCTCTGTCAATGGAGTTCTAAGCATCAGGCTCTATCAAAAACCCACTGGTTGCTACACATACTCACATGCCTCCAGTTTTCACCCAGAATAACTCTATTGTTTATAGTCAAGCTGTCCAATACAACCACATCTGCTCAGACCCACAAGACAGAGACTCAAAACTCTTGGATTTACAACAGTCATTTCTCAATCTACAATACCTAAGGAGATGAAGAAACAAACTGATAAAACAAGATTAACATGCAGACACCATTTATTACAAGACAGACCAAAACCACAAAATGACAGAACATCCCTAGTGGTCATCTACAATCCCCAGCTGAGACCGCTCAAATGTGTCATCAATGAGCTACAAGCAATTCTGGAGAATAATAGCTCCCTCATATTCTCTGGGATGCAGGCCTTTATTGTCCTATTGTCAACCTCCAAGTCTTAAACAACAGGAGGCATAATATGAATAGTAATACAGGGACACAAATCCTACTACAAACCTAGATGCCAACTCTGTCCCCAAATCTATTCTGGAAACAATATTACAGCAGCCAATGACATCATCCACAATGTCAGAGGTACATTTGCATGCTCTTCCTACCATATTATATGTGGCATCCTATGCCAGCATTGGACAAACAGAATTAATGGACATAAATCTGACATTAGAAATAGCAATACCCAAAAACCAGTTGCAGGGCATTTCAACCTTCCTGGACACACAGTATGGGATTTAAAGGCTGCAGTTCTTGAACAAGGAAATTACAAAGGAAGACTAGAAAAATAAACTGCTGATAGTTTTCTGTGGGTTTTCCAAGCTATGCAGCCACATTCTGGAAGAGTTTATTCTGGACATGTCACCTGCATCTGTGGCTGGCATCTTCAGAGGGTGGTGGCATGGAAGTATGTTTGGTATATATATTTGTGTGACCCTTGATTTACATACTAATCTGTATGTTGGTCTGTTGTTAGATGGAAAGGCCTCAGGGTGGGAGGATAAGTGAGGTACATGTGTGTCCATGTCCACTGGGCTCTACAGGCTAATGGTTTCTCCAGCTCAGACAAAAACCACAGGAGTGAAGACAAACAAGCACCCAAAGGGAAGGTATTTTTACATCAAAGGAGTTATGGACATAATGGGGAAACTGATGGGGAAACACAACCTCCAAATGATCTACAGACCAACCAAGAAAATCCAGCAAATGCTGTGCTCAGCAAAAGGCAGGGGGAAGCCTCTCATTGCCACAGCAGTTCACTGCATACTGTGCAACTTTGGGCAGGTCTACTTAGGGACCAATAAATGCAGTGTCCAAACATAAATCAAAGAACATGAGAGACACCGCAGACTGAGCCAGTCAGAATAATCAGCACTAGCAGAACATGTAATAAACCAACCTGGACATAGAATGCTATTTGAAAACACTGAAATTCTGGACCATGCCAACAACTATCAGGTCAGAATGCACAGGGAGGCCACTGAAATCCAGAAACACCTGGACAACTTCAACAGGAAAGAAGAAACACTGAAAGTAAACAAAGGGAGAAAACAGATGGCTTGTTTGCTCGCCAGGTTGGGGCCATGGCAAAAGCATACCATGCCCCTAACCCAGCCTTTTCCCAGTGCCAAAAGGGTAACTTTGCTGCCACAGCAGTGATTTGTTTGCATTTCTTCAGTGCAGCATGTGCATCCCACTCCCACAACTCTGTAAATATGCTCTACATCTAAGCATTTATTGTCATTCTGTACCGCATCCAAGGAAATGGGTTTAAATCCATGAAAGATCATGCAAAAATAAGAACCAGTTGGTCTTAACGATGCAGCCATATTCCCCCACATGACTTACAATCAATTATAGATTTGATTTTTAGACTTCATTTCATTCTTCCTTTATGTTTGAGATTCTGACTTATTTATAGACTCAACTTATTTTTATCCTGCTTAATGTGTTTTTGTGTGATGGCCAGTAGCTCAACACCTAATAAAATGAATGGCTGAATTTCATTATATTTTTCTTACTCCAGTGCATAAGGTCATCCAGTTCATGATGAACTTGGAACAATCTGTATTAATAGTGTTTCCTAATGGGTAAAATTATTTATTTTATTAGAGCAAGGTTTAATTTTTTTAAACTTTGGTTTTTAATTTTAACAGGGAAGAATAATGATAGTATTTTTTTTTCAGATGAAGAATTCTGTGAAACTTGAAAGCATGCTCCTATAGCAACACAGTTGGTTTAAAAGAATGTATTGGTGTTTCTTAATGAATAAAATAGTCAGAAGGATCATCTGACTTGCATACAGATCTTCAAAAATATATGGCAGGTGCAGAAGGAGACATGCTCCTGTGATTCCAAACCACACCAGAAAATGGTATAACTGCCTTGGGTTTCTCACTTCAAAGGAAAGAATATGGAATATTAAGAATATATGCACTTGCCAGTGTTGAAACCAGCTCAATAATAAACTTCCTTTCCAGCAGCTGATCTGAATGAAGGACCATGTTACTGGATGAAATAGTACTGACTGGAGAATCAGTTCATGCCAAGCATGAACTAAAAGTGAGAATAGAAGAATAAATGAGCTAAAGTGCAAGAATTCTGACTTAGGGGAACAAGAAGAAGCACGTTGGTGGAGGTACTGGGTTGTCTGCCTTAAAAAGAACCAGATCTTCTAAAGGTGTGTGGGGGGGGGAAGGTAATATCAGGTGCTGTGCAGTACTGGCAGAGTCAGCATATGGTGGACCCAAACAGCTCTTCTTTCTTCTTGTCACTTACAACTCCAGCACAGGTCTGGGTGGCTTCAGGACCACTGGTGGAGCCAGCAAAACCTATTAGTTACCAGTTCCTTTATGCCAGGCAGGCAACTTCTCAAAGTTTAGGCACCACAAACACGCACACAGCTGGCAGGGCTGCATCTCCCCATCCCAATTATTTTTATTTTAAAAAGGCTCCCTATAGCCTCTGGGGCTAGGGAGACAATTTTTCTAGGTCCCTCTCCCACACATGATGTAGGAGATTATCGTATGGCTTAAATAATACTACTTACCACTCCCGAATTTAATTTGAATTCGCACTGCAGCCGTGTTTTATCACACAGCTTTTGTAGTGGAATCGAACTTTAGACTAGATCCCCACTCCAATACGCATCCGAAAATGCGCTCCGGCAGCCATTTTTCCAAGTTGGAACCTTCCGACTTGGAAAAATGGCTGCTGGAGCATGTTTCCCAATTCACATTTGAGAGGGAATGCACCCAGACAGCTTTTTTTTTGGGGGGGGGGGAGGGAGCCTTGTGATAAGATCTGGTTCCAGCCCGAATTGGGTTCTAATTTGAAAGAGGTAAGCTGGGTCTGAGAGGAGAAATAGTGCTAATTGAGTCCACTTTAAGGGTTAGGGTTAGTGCTAGAGAATCATGGGAATTGGTGTTTTTTTTCCTGAGACATTGAGCCTTCTCTGTCAGAGAGCTCTGGTGCCACAATAAAATACAGTTCCCATGATTCCCTAACTCTAACCCTAACCCTTAAAGTGGACTCAATTTGCACTATTTCTAGCAGTCTGCAAAGGCCCTTAGTCTTTTTTCAAGCTGGAGGTGACCGGAAGTAACTTGCTGTTCTGGGAAAACCAAAGCCCCTCAGCTTGGTTAAGACAACAATCTTACAAAATTGATCCCCCTCAGCCTCTAATGTGAGGGCCCTTTTAAAAATAAAAAATGTGGGGGGGGGGGGGGGATAGGATTACAGAAGTGGAGTGGTCTTCCCTGGGAGACAGGCATGCAGACTACAGGCGCACTAAGCTCATCCTAATTTCAGAAGTGGTTTCTGATGCAAATGCCTTTTTCTCTGCCACATGCAGCCAACCAAATCCAAAGAAAACATGATCTGGTTGTCCTGCCATGATTCCTGAGGAGAAGCCTGACAAAGTGTTTCTGTCTCCAAACTACAGCCATTATGAGCCACCAAGTATAACAACACCCTTATGCAGAATATCCCTTCCTTTCTGAACAGCCTGGCCAGAGAGAAAGTGTTGATCTCCTTAGCTATTGTTCCATTGTTTAAGCAAAATCTTAAGCAAGGAGGCATTATAGTGGTAATCTGCCCAGAAACCTCCTTAAAGCTCTAGCAGATTGCAGTTTCCATGGTCATTTTCTTCTAGCTCTGTCAGCATGCCAATATCACTGTGACCTGAGAAGTACCCACTTGAATTTGTTCCAGAACAACACTTTTCGCTTTGCTTACCTTACCTTTCCTCCTTCTGATGCTTTCCCTTTTCCATATTTGCAGTTTTGAACCCTGGGGCAGAGATAATGTTGCCTATCTCATACTCGACTTGCTTGGGCTGCTCAACACTTTGTGGAATAGAGGGCATCCTCCTCTAAGCATCCCTCACACTGAAAAGCAGTCTGCCTTCTGTCTGCTGTGTGAAGCTAGACACAACTAGACCTAACCTGTCCATGTCAGTTTCCTAAGTTTTCTGTTCTGTGATCTCTCTCTTTGCCCATACTTTGTGCCATTACCATCATGCTCTTAGCTACACTTTTTCAGCACAGACCTCCTCCCTGTACATCATCACCAAAGATAGTTTCCTCAAAACTTCCATATCCCTATCTTGCTGCAAGTCCACAGCAATGGATCTTTGATCATTTCAAGTAACCAAAATAAAATTTTTAACAGTGGACCATATTCTTCTGATCCTGCTAAAAATTATTTTCCTTTCATTTTCCTTTCTTGTTTTTGTTTGTTAACAGCTTGCATTTGCTACCCACACACACCATACCCCCATGTCCTTTCCACCCTGGTCTTACCAGTGCATTGCATGAATACACTGTTGCAAGGAGGCGGGTAAATGTTCCGGTTCTCCCATACATTGTAGTGTCCGACCTTTTATCCTCGTCCTTCAAGCAGTGGCTTTGCAGAGCCACTTTGGTTGAGGACTGTAACTTGGGTCAAGCAAGAATCCTGAGTGGTAGGGGAAGAAATAGATGCCAATGTGTCTCTTTTTGGGATCTGTGGGGACTTCTATAATTATTTCCCTTTTGCAAACACGATTCAATTCAATTTTAAATCACTATATTTAATAATTTAACAACAATTGTTACAGTTGGTAACACTATTTAACAACAATACAAATTATATATTAAATTTGATGCATGTGCACTGTCCTGAAAGTTATGTGCATCCAATACAGGACTCTCCAGGTTTTGAGTTGCAGGAGGGGAGATTTCAATTGAACATTAGAAGAAATGTCTTGACAATGAGAATAGGACGTTTTCACACGGGGATTTTTGCGGACGCAATCCTACCTCTGTCCGGCGTCACTCCGGATCTTTTTCCGTGTGTTCACACGACGTCGTCCCTAGCCACGCCCTATCCAGCGCCATCCCCGGCGCTACCCGGCATCCGCCCGGCTCTTTTAAATTCCGGAATTCTTGAGGAATTACACTCTTGCTGCCGGAGTCATGCCACAATGGTACCGGTTGCGCTGTGTGTGTGAACACGACAGACGTATCGTGGAGTATTTCCAAGTTATGGCCCATGGTTCCCCGTGCCATTTCTCATGGATCTTTGAGGAAGCATCTTATGACGTGTATCTTACTTCCTGTTTGGATCGGGCAACAAACAGTGCGGGTATTAAGGCAATTTATTTTTCTTTTGGGGGATATGTGGTGCCGCGCGACCAGGGGTTGGGGGGGGGAGATCAGGGATGGTTTTGTTGACCAGAATTCGGAGGGGGGGGGAGATCTTTTTTGTTTTCTGATGTTTCTCTTTTCTCAGGTGTGGATACCTGGCTGCCAGCAACATGCCAGAGGCCATGGAACCTGGTCGCCTATTCATCCTGCCGGCGCTATGGATGTGTAAGTGTTACCTTGATTTAATGTATTGCATGTATTCTTGGCTCATGATACTATTACTAGGGGCAGGACTAGTTTAAGACATTTTTTGTTGCCTGAGGAAAGGGACTAATCATGTGCTTTGCTTTTATTGAGAGCATGGTGTGGTTGTTTGAACATTTTTGTACTACAACCCTGGCCTGGAGATCAATCTTGAATTCCCCACTAGAGCATGAAAGCCAGCATGGTGACCTTCGGCAGGTCACACTCTCTCAGCCCCGGAGGTTGGCCACAGCACAGCATACCCCCCCTGTAGCTTGTCAGAGGCGTGGGGTTGAAATAATAATTATAGTTATTATTGTTGTTATTATTATTACTGTTATTATTACTGTTATTATTATTATTGTTATCATTATTATTGTTTTCATCATGAGCCTGACATGACTCTCTCTGACAATAACCACAACAACGACAACAATGCCACTTCGGCTTTCAGAGTTGCACCCTCTGGGATCATGGGATTTGTAGTTTGCTGAGGCCCTCAAGCTCTTTATCTGACCATTCTGAATGACCCTACCTATACTGAAAATCCCAGGAATGTTTACAATGGTTGCCGTGGCAGTAAAAAAAGGTAGCGATTATAAAGTGTACATGGGCTTGCGATGGCCCTAAAAGCTGGGTCTTGTTGATTCGCACTTTATTTCTGTAAGGTGATTATACCTTGCCTTTTCTGTCTGGCTACCAAAGTGGCTTGTAAGTTGTGGTTTTTGGCATTTTTCGGCCCCCAAGGTTACATTTGCATATATATACTAATATGGACAGACAGGCAGATAGATATAGATAAATATATATATATATATATATATATATATATATATATAGATCTACCTATATAAAGACAGAAAGAAAGGGAGGTCAGGAGAGAGGGAGAGAGGAATGGAGGGATAGACAAGTGTACGGATTACTGTGGCCAGTGTGTTACCTACAGAGATGGGGACACAGTACGCTATAACTCCCTACACATGCACTTTTGGTTTTTTCTGGATGTCTCCGTCATATTTCAGGTCATCTATATTTACAGCTTCATGTGTATATATATATATATATATATATATATATATATATATATATACACCTTATCTACATTCCTGTTCTTTGGCAAGGTGGGGGAAATCCTTAACGACCTAACTTGAGCACCAGCCATGCAAGAATGTCCTTTCTATGCACCTCCAAGGAGGCCCTTCTTGTTGGTACGGTGCGGGAAAACCTGTACTTTGATCTACCTCTACCTCCTGCTATGCAGGAATGCCATTTTTATGCTCCCCCCCCCACAGGTCCTTCCTGGCTGTGCTTCGATTGATGTACAGTAAAATGAAGTTGGCTCTACAAAAGTCCAAGCACATGTCTCCATGCTCGGGTGCCCTGTTCTGAGAGGGAGGAGTTTTTCTAGTCCATCATGGAGTTGGAAGAGACCGCAAGGGCCATCAAGTTCAACCCCCTGCCATGCAGGAACTCCCAATCAAAGCATCCTCGGCAGAGGGCCATCCAGCCTCTGGTTAATGTTTTTTGTGATGTTTCCCTCTTTGCTTGCATTGCACTTCTCTAGGGTCAGAGCTAAGAAGCAAGCCATATCAAGACAGTTCCCAGCACTGATTTGATAACTGCAACACTTTTCATATTTTCACATTCTCTTGTCAAGAGAAACAAAACGAATCTCCCTTGCTTTTTGGCCCTCCATGGTATGCTGCTGCTTGCTAATATCCTGCACTGCTCTGATTGTGATATGTATGCATAATACTGTAACAAGAGATGCTTTTGCTTTTAATCTATTCCTGTGGTCCTTTCCAATTAGGTTCTAGTGATCTTCTTCTTTTCTCTTTCAGATACTCCTTCTGCCATCCTACCTATCTAAATACTGCTGGAAAGGAGTTGAAAAGGTCCTTCTGATGTGTCTGTTTTCAACGCCCCCCCCCCCCCCGAGACCATTAAAGTAAATGCCATACAATGTTTTCTAACACAAAATAAATTATTTATTTAAATAACATTATTATTTGGCTACACATTCATTTATTTGATAACAAAAAACAAACAAACAAACAAAAAAAACCAGGGGGCGGGAGGGACAAATTAATGAAAAAAACAAAGTAGATCAATAAATTAATATTAGGAAAATAAAAAAAACCCCTCTGACTCTTGTCACACACATGGCAGAGGGGGGTGGGTTGGATAACGAAAAAAAAATTATTCACGAGGCGGGGACCGGTGCACTTGAAAATGCTGCACTCATATTCTCAGCTGGTCCACCTGCCGTTCCAGGGCACCGAGCCTCTCCAGGATCTGCTCCTGGGAGCGTGTGAGAGCCGAAATCAGTTCCCTCACTATAGGGCCAGAAAAAAAAAGAAATACATCATTATTGCTTGCTGGCTTACATGTCTGACGGTATGGCATTATTTGCTTTTTCAACATTGACAGAATACTTACATGGTCATTCTTCAGCCACTTCCTCCGGCTCGGGGCGGGGGGGGGGAATGGCTCATCATCCCCAGGCTGCTCCCCAGCCTGTCCCTCGCCAGGAGGGTGTTCTTCTTCCTCCTGGGAGGGGGGAGATTGGCTCTCCCTTCTTCCTCCTCCACCTGTTGTGGTGGCGGGCTTCCCTCCGGCCTGGCCGGCGCTTGCTCCTCTTCCTTGGCTCTTTCCTGAGGGTCATCCTCTGGTTCCTCTCCTGGAAGTAAAGACATATATAAAACAGAGGGTACATTATCTGTTGCAGACATTCTTCTTGCCAATAATATTACATAGGCGATATTTTAGGCAGAAAAAAACTTTAAGGACAGGTAGACATGCAAATGTACATATGCACCCCTACATGTGTTACAATAATATTGCAGGGACTTACCTAGTGGTCTTCGGGCACGCCTGCCATTGGGCCGCCTGCCTGCTCTCACAACTGCCTCAGCTGCCTGTAGAAGGGTGGGTGCCCTCCCACGGGAGGGTCCCTGTGGAACAAGGCTCTGGCCCAGTAGAAGGCATTCCTGAGGACTTTAACCTTCGATCTAATCTGGGCAACAGTCCTCTGGAACCCTCTACGGGCCAGCCTTCTAGAGAGGCGGCTGTAGATGTGGTGGTTGGGGTGCGAGCTGGACACCATGATCAGGGGGAGGTTGCGGCTGGCACCCAGAATATCAAGCAAGGCCTCAACTTCGGAGGGAAGCCACATTTGCCACCTGTTGGCCATAGCTGTGGATTTCCCTATGGGCAATGTACATCCACCTCCAATAGGTGTCGCTAGACCGGAAGTACGATCATTGCGCATGCGCGCTAACACCGCCACCTGCTTTTTCTCCATCGCCCGCTGCACGTGGAACTCATTTCGGAGATCAGCTGCAAAAGTCGCCTTGGCGCTAATATCATCATTGCGCGACGGTCAGGACCTTTCGGTACTGATTTCAGCTATTGGCAATTGGCATCTATTTCTATTTTTGTTTTTTTAAAACAGCGAAATGGCTTCCTCTTCTGCTGCTCCTTCCGAACCCCAGAAAAAGGGAAGGGGTATCGCCTGGGGCCACAGGGAACTGGTGGAACTCATATTTCTGTGGGGTGACGAGAGAGTGCAGAGGGAATTGGTTTCAAACCATAGGAACCATTTGATTTATACAGATATTTCTAACAAGCTTAAAGAGAAGGGGATCAACAGGTCTCTGGACGAAGTTAGGAATAAATGTAAAGGTCTGAGGGCAGAGTATAGGCGTGTGACAACACACAACGCATTAGCGGAAGTGCTCCGGTTTCTTGCCCTTATTTTGCGGAGCTAGATGTATTTTTAAGAAAAGACAGGGCGATTTTCCCCAAAAGAGTAGCGAAAAGCCTCAAGGTTGTGAGGGCAGCAGCCGGGGAAGGAGGACAGGAGGGGACCTCATCACAGGCAGCTCCGTTATCACCAGGAGAAGGACCGTCAACCTCAGCCATACATGTGCAAGGTGGGTATTTTTAGAACCATGTGCTTCTAATAGCCCTTTGCTTTTCAGGGGGGGGGGTTGGTATTTAGGGTTCTTCCAGGATAGCTTTGTTGATATATACTAAATACAATATATTAACCATATATATAGCATGCATTTAATCTGTTTGCAAAGATAGAACGACTATTTATCCTTTCCATGGAATTATGGGTAATTTGGGGGGGCCTTTGGGGTCGGGGGGGTTGGGTAGTAGGGTGGAGGGGGTCCCCTATTGAAGGCCTCTCGCATGCCCCCTTGGTTTTGGGCTGCCGGCCACGGGGAAGCCTCTAGAAAGCCCTGCTATTGCATTATGGGTAATTTTTTGGAGGGGCCTTTGAGGTCGGGGGGGCTGGGTAGTAGGGTGGAGGGGGTCCCCCATTGAAGGCCTCTCGAATGCCCCCTTGGTTTTGGGCTGCTGGCCACGGGGAAGCTTCTAGAAAGCCCTGCTATTGCATTATATATGTGTGTGTGCATATATATATATATATCCGTATGTGTCTATATATATATATATATATATATATGTGTGTGTGTGTGTGTGTATGCATATATATATATATATATATATACACACATATATATACACACACACACACACATATATATATATATATGTGCATATATATATATATATATATATACACATATATATACACACACACACACACACACATATATATATATATATATATATATATATATATATATATATATAAAATTAAATATAGGTATCCAAACAAAGTGGTTGATTTGGAGAATGCAATGGTTTCTAATTTCGATATTGCTGATGCAAGCTATTCCTTTCTCCCCTTTTACCTCTTATCATTCCGCCGGCAGTGTTGGAGGAGGGAAATGTGACCCTACACTGGGTCGCTGTCGACCAGCAATTGGAGCAGCCAGCAGATGTTCCAGAAAACATTCAACCGCAGGATTTTCCGGCATCCCCTGTGGGCAGTGATGGTAGGTTTTCCTCAGATGGCGGTTGGAAGCAAAGGAAGGGAAATGCTGCGCCGTGACAGCTCTGAAAGTATTCCAAACAATAACGCTAACCCAGTGGCTTTGCTACTTGTTTTTTTGTTTTGGTCCAGAGACCAGAATTAGTAGAGAAGGGCCCGTGATGGAGTCCACACATCTGCCAGCCGAAGAGACTCAGGCAACGGTTGCTACGGAATCGCCACAAGAAGCAGCTGTGAGGAGGGGTAAGTTTATTGTATATGCAACCTGTGATAACCCAGAAAAAAAAGGAAAAAAAATTCTAGCTGTGTATGTATGTATATATGTGTGTCTGTGTGTGTGCGTGTGTGTGTGCGCATGTGTATGTAGACATCTCTAAAACGCTTATTTGAAATGCATGTGTAGTTATGTGTGTGTATGGATGCCCGTGCACATTTACATACATACATACATACCAAAGTGCATATCAATGTGCATGCTTCTATGTACACATAGGCACAAATACCCTGACACACACACAGGTAGATGTTCTCAGGTAGTGAATCTGTGGTTTTAGGGCAACCAATCTCTAAAGTTTAAGATGAGAAATCAAGATGTATTGGAGTACCAGAAATTGCTTGCATGTGAACTGAACGTTGGCTATATATTTTGGATGGTTAGTAATGGCATTTCTTTTGTTTTCTTGCAGCACGTGCACGTACGGTTGAGCGCCGCAGGACAAGCACCTTGGACATCCCAGACAGGAGAGCCATGACGGGCGAACTTATAGCGAGGGACATGATACAGGACTCAAGGAGGGAGGGTCGCCTCAACCGCACGCTGCAAAGGAGCCAGCACGGGTCTCTCATCAGGTTCCTCGGGAGAGATGCCGGTGCATTGGATAGCCTTGCGCACTCCTACCGTAGGGACATCTTGGCTACTGCACGTCACTGGCAACGCTTGTACCGTTATATGGACGAGCTTGTAAATGTGTGCCGGGATAGCGTGCAGGTGCAAAGAAATGCGGTGCAGGAGCAAAGAAATGCGGTGCAGGAGCAACAGAATAGGACTGCGGTCCTGGAAGGGCTGAGAACTGAAGTCCATTCTGTTGCCGGGGCCCTCCAGCAGCTTGCTAGCAACAGGCCATTACCTGATACTACTGAACAGTTCTCTGCAGTACCAGAGACGCAACAGGTAACTGGCACACAAGTGCTATTTGAGGAAGATGCCGACGAGTGGCCAGCTCCATCTTGCCTTGTGCCTTCCTCGCAGCCAGCCCAACCACCTCAGGATGCCAGCCAAAGGGTCGCTGGCAAAAGGGTAATAAAGAAAAAAAAATTTTACTCTCCTTCCTGAGGTGAGGGTTAACCTTTTTTCAACAATATGTTTAGTTTTACATGTTGGAGTTCTATTTCTAATGTTGTGTAGTTTTGTCTTAAATTTGTTTAGGCACAAGTTATTTGGGGTGTATATATGGGCATGCGTGTATGTACTTGTGTGAAAGTACATGTGCCTGGAACAGACAATCATACAAAATTACATACACACACACCCTTATCTGGTTTGTAAATATATGTGTAAATATAAATAAATGTATTTATCCAGAGATATGTTTCTTCGCATCAGTAAAAATTCATCATTTGGAGACCATACATATATATATATATATATATATAGTATATCTGTATCTATCTATCAATGTATATGTATTTATGTATGTATTTATATGTGTGTATATATATATATATATATATATATATATATATATTATACACAAACACATACGCACACCTATATAAATGTATACATATATATATATATATATGTATGTATATATATATATATATGTATATATATATGTGTGTGTGTGTGTGTGTGTGTGTGTGTATGTAATATACACACACACACACACACACACACACACATATATATGTGCTTGCAGCTGTTGAACCACTAACCCAACCAAGCAAGTATCTGAAAACTGTGGCAGTGGACGTAAAGAAAACCACTCATATTAACAGTTAACTAATGGTTTATTTTTTAACCGAACATAATTGGAAAACATATAAACATATATACATATGTGCATGCAGCTGTAAAACAACAAACCCAAGACAGCAAGTGTCACAAAATGGTGGCAGTGGATTTTAAGGAAACCACTCCCGCTCGGCTATCATGGCCACGATAGCCCCACGAACCATTTCCCCCTCTGTCTGCCTTCTGCGGTCTCTCGCCGCCTGTGAGTCTTGCACCATAGGTGGGAGATGCAGTTCACCGGAGGGCTGCCCGGCGTGCAATGCATGGCCCCTTGTCTCACAAATGTTGTGAAGTACCACGCATGCCGACACCACTGTGGCAAAGTGCTCCTCCCCAACAGTCAGCCTAGCTCCAAGGCAGCCCCATCTTCCTTTTAAACGTCCGAAGGCTTTTTTGACCACACACCGAGCCCTGCTAAGTGCCATGTTGAAAGCCAATTGATTTGGCCCCAGAGCTCCTGTGTACGGCTTCATGAGCCATCGCCGCAAGGGGTATGCCCCGTCCGCTATTATCAATGGCGGTACCTGCACTCCCCTGATTGTGATGCTCGGGTTGCCTGGAACAAATTCTCCCTCATCCATGGTCTGGCACAACGACGAATGCTTGAAGATGAAGGCATCGTGGTTGCGCCCTGAGAAGCCTGCCTCGATATCAAGGAAGAGACCGGTGGCCGACGTCAGTCCCTGAAGTACAATCGAGTATCCATACTTGCGATCGTAATTGTCCTCCGCATTCGCCCTGGGAGGGTGAATCGGAATATGGGAGCCATCCAGCGCGCCGACACAGTGGGGGAAGCCCAGTTGCTCGAAACCTTCCATCACCTGCAAGGTAAAAAGGAGGACAATAGAGGAAAAGCCATTAGAAGCAGGGTAAGATCCACATGTTCATGCTCCCCATCTATGAATGTCTCACAGGAAACAGCCTTGCCAATTGCCCAGCCGTGATTTAGTCCCCATAATTCTTTGTTAGCTATGCACCCAACTGCTTTGCTGTCTGCCCAGTTATCACCGTAGATGCTTGTGGCTATCCATACCTACATACATCTACACCACAGAAGAACCCTCCCTTTCAGCTATCCTTAAAGCTCCCTTTGCAAAGAAATGCACCCCCTACACCAGCGCTTGGTAACCAGCTTATATATATATATAGACATGCACACCCGCACCCTGCACACGCAAGAGGCAATACCACAGAGGCAAGGGAGAAATTAGCAAATTACTAAATTGTTCCAAAGGAAGCACAAAACCATGCCTCCCATTTTTATGTGGCACTCTCAGCTTATTGTACAGCAGTATTATTATTGCAAAGCATTTAATTTAAGTTAAAGGAAGCAGAGGCCAGGAACACAATGGAAGGAGATGAACCTACCTGGCGATAGTCCCCAAGGCACACTGTTCTTGGAAGAAGTACTCTATCTATTGCAGTGATGACCTCTATGCATATGATGTAGGCTGTAGAGACCCCAATCTGGAAGTGCCGTGCCACTCTCCTGTAGTTGAGGGGGGCAGAAAGCCACCAGATGGTGATTGCCACCCTCTCTTCCACCAAGATGGCCCTCCTCATGGTGGTGTCCTCGGCCTGGAGGTAAGGGCGCAGAGCCTCTGCTATCTCGAACAAGGTGGATCTGGACATCCGAAAGTTTCTTATCCACATGTCCTCGTCCCAGAGTTGAAGCACCTCATCTGCCCACCAGTTCCGGATGACTTGTGGCCTGACCCACCACCGGCATGGACGGGGGACAGTGCTGGCATGGAAACCCCGGCCCAAGCGGCTTGGTCGTCCTGAAATCCTCCATAACAGCTGATGGGCTGTGCAGCCTGTGATGCCACGCCGCCTCATGAAGCGACGGACCCCAGCCAGCACAGCCCTGCGCCTTGCCCTGTGATCCTGCTCCTCCTTCTCCAGCTCTACCTGCAACTCACGGGTTAGCAGAAGAGCAGACTCCATTCTCTTCAGAAGCGGCAGCTCTCTCGCACAGCAAAGGAATGGCGACCGGACGGCAATGGCGATTGAAAAACAATAGCGCTATAGCGACGGAAGTGACGAAAATCGCATGCGACAGTTGCGGCGAGCATTCCTTTTACTGCGCATGTGCAAGAACTTCTTTTGCCGGATCGAGGCAGGGATCCTCGGACTTGTGTGTGAACAGGAGTTCCGCCTCCCAGGAGCAGATCCAGCGCAGTGTCTCTAATTCCGCAAGGATGATAGTGTTAGGTTTAAATGGGATATAGAGTCAATGTTAAAATGTTGAAATGTAAAAGATGTGTGTCTGTATTTTTCCATGCTGTGAAAAGTTGTTTTTCTGAGAGCTTGATTCATAGTTATCAGCCCCAGGTGTGATTTAGCCAAAACAAGAAGCTAACAAGACTCCATTCTATGGGAAAGAGGTATTGTTTATATTATGGTTTTTATAAACATCGTTAGGCTTGGGAAAGTTACTCACGTGGTGGATGATGGACAACAAGAGGCTGGGTTAACATACATCATACTGTCATTATCCAATTAACATAAAGTTAACACCTAGAAGGTGGAGTATGGGATGGGCTTAGAAAATCCTTTGTCTAAGAAATTTTTTTTGTTCAAGATGTGAGCGCGTGTGTGGATGCAGTGGTTTTAACTGCAACAAGTTGGATCCTAATGCTTTTGGGATTCTTAAAGATGTAATCTTACATGACTGAACTGGACAAGTTCATCACAATGGATTTTAGGCCCTTAGTTATCTTATTTTTACTTTTTATATGCATTAATAAAGCTATGCTTGTGGACTTTACAATGTGTCTTCTTGACTGAGGAAGACAGGATGCTGGAGAAGAGAAGCTGAGCCAGTTGATGGCAAGTCTACACAGTGGCTGTGGATCACAGCAGCCAGCTTGTCCTGCAGACTCTGCTGGGTGCCAAAGTGCATCACTACAACACTCATCATCCACACACCAACAGATAGTTGTGTCTGAAAGGTAATTCCGACAGGCGGGGTCTATACCGGAATGGCTCCGGCTAGATTCCAGCATGCTCTAATGCCGCTTGTCTGCTGGTTTCAGACCCTAGTGTGAAAACGTCCATAGTGTTAAAACTGTGTACAGTAATCTCCACAATGTCACCCCCATTAGTTGCATTCTTGTGTCTTCCAGGTTATCCCTTGGATTCTTTTTAGACCCAATTTATGGAAAAAAATATCCAAACTCAAAAGCATCTGTAGAACCAACCAGTATAAACTGGCAAAGTGGTAACTAAGCTTTTCAGGGCTGCTCCTCCTTCGCTTCTCCTCCTTCATATCTCTTTTTTGGCTTTTGTTACTTAAATTAGGTATTTCCTTTTCACTCACAAGGAAATGGTATAACTGACCTGGACAGTCATTAGCTGATTCTTGTTCCCTGTGGTGAGGCTCTAATTACTACTTTCCTTATTGCAGCCACAGCAATTACTCATTTGTGGGTTTTTTTCCCTTTATTTATTCATGATTGCAATTGCACTTCAGTGATGGAAACTAAAAGAAAAATGAATGACCAGTTGCTTTGGTTACAAATAAGACGATAATTAAGCCACCTTCTCCTTGTAGAGAACATGAACTAACTAACTAAGGTCTGATTCAGGCATGTTTTTATATTGTCAGTGAACAGCAAAGCAACTGTTTAACTGTAAAATCCTAACTAAAAAATATGGGGGATTAGAATTAGGCTAGAGATGCCAGACCTCTAGCTTGGCCAGGTTTTACCTGGATTCTAGACATGCCAGTCTGAACCATTAACTGGCCCCAATTCCAGGTTTCCATTTTAAAAAAAAGTATCCAGCCCTTGTAGGAGCTGAGCTATGGAACAAAATATGTAGACAATATTCAGTTAGTTTGTTCTACAAAAAACAAATATGTTATTTCCTTTCAGGCATAAAGGAAGGGAGAATGAACATAAAGGGTGGAGTGCAAGAAGCAAAGACAACAAGGAGGGGGTCATTTTGGTCTCCCAGGGAAGGGAGTTACAGAGTGTAAGGGCATCCACTGAGAAGGCCTTCTCTTGTGTTCCCACCAACCACGCTTATGATGGTGGTAGGACTGACAGAAGGGCCTTTCCTGAGGATCTCAGAGTCTGAGCCAGGTCATACAGGGAGATACGATCTCCCAAGTAGCCTGGATCTGAGTCATATAGGGCTTTATAGGTCATAACCAGCACGTTATTGTGCCCAGAAACAAACTTGCAACCAGTGGAGCTGTTTCAACAAGGGCATTGTGTAGTCTCTGTAACTTGCCTCAGTTAACAGTCTGGCTGCAGCTCTTTGGACCAGCTGAAGTTTCCTAATACTCTTCAAAGATAGCACCAAATGCAGTGCATTATAGTAGTCCAAATGAGATGTTAACTAAAGCATGTACCATTGTGGCCATGGTGTTACATGCATCCATTCTCAAGGAATGGGCACAACTGGTACACAAGGTTTAGATATGCAGAACCAGTCCTTAGTTACTGCAGAAACTTCAAAGCTGAGTCAGGAGCACACCCAAACTGTGAATTGGGTCTTCAGGAGAAGTGTAACCCTATCTAATACATGCTGAATCCCTATTCCCTGTTTGTCCTCATCCAGTCCATTACTGATTGATGAAACTGGTTTAGGACAAGAAGATCCTCCTTGGATTGGGGTAGAAAGCATTAATAAGTGGGATATCATCATATCCAACACCACACCCCAAAACTCCAGATGACTTCTCCCAGCGGTTTCATGTATATGTTAAATAGCATAGGTGACAACACAGAATCCCGAGAGACCCCACAGGTCAGTTGCCAGGGGGTCGAGCAGGAGTCCCCCAGCTTCACCTTCTGGGTTCACCCCTCCAGGAAGGAATGGAGCCACTGTAAGACAGTTGGGATGCTGCTTTGTTGTAGAGAGGCAATGACTCCCCCATTCACTTATTCAGGCAGTCCCCTCTGGCCTGTTGGATAAGCCATGAAGGACAAGGGTCTGACACACATGTATCTCTCAGGATCCTGTCCACATCATCAAGTTGAAAAGCATCCATTAACACTGGACAAAGAGGCACCAAAGTTACATCCACTGGCATTGTATCAATTATAAGTTCCAAGTTGGAGAGGATCTCGGCAACTTTATTTGCAAAGTGCTGTGCAAATTCTTTGCAGTGGGCTGTCAAGTGGTCA
Organism: Phrynosoma blainvillii; assembly: GCA_026167975.1. Lineage (NCBI taxonomy): Eukaryota > Metazoa > Chordata > Lepidosauria > Squamata > Phrynosomatidae > Phrynosoma > Phrynosoma blainvillii. The sequence continues at coordinate 9,897,621 of JANUYF010000012.1, read as the reverse complement.
CCATTTCTACTTAAGGACTTGTATGTAAGAGACCTCTGACCTTTTGGAATAGGCATGACATTAAGGGAGGGAGGGAGGGAGAGCAGTTTGAGCAGCAAAGTGCAAAGAATTATAGGGCTCATTCTCACTTACATTTAAACCGGTTTGCAATTCACCTTCTCTCCATGTTGGTGAATCGATTCCAAAAAGTCCATCATTCTCACTATGGAAGCAGATCTTTTCATTATTCCCTTGTAATTGCTTCTTTTTTGGTAGGATTGTCATTCCCACTAGTTTGCGCCAATTCAAAGTGCATGTTAATCATCTGCATGTCATCAGTGATGCAAGCCACAACACGGTGAGGAGAGGGCCGTTCCAGGCACCAAGTGGGGTGACTTTAGCCACTGAGCCTTCCTCTTCCTTTCAGCAACCCAGCTGCACATCATTTCCCCTTTGAGCAGCCCGACTTCGGAAGTATATATATATATATATACATTGACAGAAAGACCCCCCCCCTCCACTTTCTTAATTACAGGTCTGGCTGGTCAACTCAATCAAACTAATCCCGGCCTTGATAATTTTGGTGGGGTACTGGTGCCCCCTGTTGGGAGTGTGAGGTGAGGGCTTCCTCTGGCTTGGTGGCCAGCCTATAATTTAGGTGACATTACATAATTGGGGCACGTGCCATTGGGTGACTGCTCGGTTGTGCAATTGGCCAGATTGGGACTTGGTTTCAACGGGAAAAGGGCTGACAGAATAAAATTAATAGTTGATGAATAACTCGCTAGAACCAACGTCATACATTACTGGAGGGTTTGGTATATATCAAAGCAATTAGTGAGTTCATGGTATTTCTGCTGGTTTGGGCTGTTTAAATTGGGCTCAGATGAGTTTTATTGTTACTTAATTGACTACGGGCCTCAGCAGATGGGCGGCCGTGGGCCACCCTGGGAAGGTGCACTGCAGGACCGAGGCATCCCCATGCCTCGATCCAGCGGCGCACCATTGGCGCCCCTGGAAAGGAGCGCTAAAATAGCGCTCCTACCATATGTTGCCGAAAGTGCGCCGCAAAAGCTTGCGGCGCACTTTCGGCGACCCTTCCACCGCAGCGTGTCCGGACACTGCGGCGGGAGGTTGTCCTCGGAGCGCCGGCCGCGCGGAGGGCTGGTGGCTCCGAGGACAACCTCAGGAGGGGGATGGGGCACCGAGCGTGCGGCTGCCCCTCCCCTTCCCTGCGCCGAGGATGGCTTTTTATTTGTCTAAATCCAGTAATTTGTCTCAGCCAGACTAGATACATTGAATCAATTATACTGGGTGGTAAAACAAGACATATGTAAATCCCACTGATTCAATAGGCCTACTCTAGTAGTAGTCTACTCTAGTAGTCTAGCAATTGGCATTATGCCTTTTTAAAAATCCTCTTACATGATAATAGCAGTTAACCCTTTGGCCATTGTCCTACACAGTTTTGTTTTTTTAAAGAAACAAATGGAAACAAAAGATGTATGTTTTAGATATATGTTTTATGTTTTTAACTTCTGTACAATATTACAATGATTTCATAGTGTTTAATGTAGGAACTTTTAGTTGTTTTTCAAACATTATTGTAAACCTTTTTCATTTGTTATCTTTGGAAGCTGCCCTGGGAGAAGAAAATAAATAAATAAAATAGAAATGTAGCACACTCAGCACAGTGTTTTCTTGAACCAGTAGTAGAAACATGTCTATGGTTGCATCTACACCAGAATTAATGTGGTTCGCCATGCAGTTTACTGCTGTTTAACTGCAATAGTTCTATGCTATGGAATTCTGCAATTTGTTGTTTGCTGTGGCACCAGAGTGCTCTGACCAAGAAGGCTAAATAGCTCACAAAACTACACATCCCAGAATTCCATGGCAGTTAAACTGGTCTCAAATTGCATTATTTCTACAGTGCAGATGCAGCCTGCGTTGCCATTGAAGGCTTCTAACACTGCTTGAAGAGGACAAGAGACAAACAAAATCATATGAGGATTTTTTGTTCCAGATGATTACCAGTGGCTTCACAACATCCCAAGACAAAAGGGAGGCACTGCCCAGAGAAGATTGTGACACTGAAGACAAAATAATCTTCCATCCTCTCAATTTAATAAGAGAATATTCTTCTACTTCTTCTTCCATTGTCTTTTCAAACCTCTATACTACGGCAGATAATAAGAGTGTTTTTGTTCAGGCACATTGGAAATTTTTATTTTGGTGTTTGGAATATGGCACATTTGAGAGCTGCTTCCCACATTACAATTAATCCAGGAGCAAGTTATTCCCACTTCTGAAATGTGTAATGCAAGTCGGCTGCATATGTGCAACTAAACCAAAGAAAGATAAAAGCTCCACCTAAATTCAATGAGAAGTACTGCTACTACTTAGCCTTCCCACATTGTGGTATCATTTAGCCTTCCCACATTGCAGAATGACTCAGTGGAATGAATAATTAGAATTGGTTAAACTGCACAACATAAGAAGGGTTAATATGAACAAATCACAGTTCAAATGCACTAATTGGCCTGAATCCTATTGGTTAGTTTGAACCAGATTAGAAATACTCCCTCTCTTGTTGAATGTTAAGTCAACACATAAGACTGACAGTGTGGTAGATTGGTTTGTGTTAGAACAGAGGTTCATAACCTGGAGTGCTCCCTCCCTCAGGGAGTGCAGAATGGGATTTCAGGTGGTATGACTGAAGGCCATTGCAGACCGGCCCACAGGGCCAGCCTGGGCGTAGAGTTGGGTTGGGGCAGCTGCACACCGGCTGCCCCAGCCCCACCCTGGTGCCGTCCTGACGGCGTGCTGCCCAATGCATGCCACCTGCCATCAGGACGCCCTTCCAGCGCAGCATTTAAAAAGGGCGCTGAAGAGCTGCGGTGCCAACTCTTAGGATGACCTTTTGCCACTCTTTTTGGGGTGGCAAAAGGGAGGGCTGGGGCCACGGTGTGGGGTTGCCACCGCCTCGATCTGCCGCTCCCCTGGGCATCTTTGTGCTGCCCCAAATGGCCGATCTGCATTGGCCCAAAGACTGGCTTGTGTCTTTTGTGACAAGTCGCAAGTCACCACTCAGTCAATTGCCAGTGTGCCTTGAGAAGTGGTAGTAGGTGGTTGTGTTGTGTAGATAGTAGTCTTGTTGTTTGAGGATTTTGGGAGCTGTAGTCCAGAAGATAATTTTTGGAAAAATCCTCTAAATTCTACAACAGAGTAAGTGAACATAGGCCAAGACTCAATGGGTGACGTTGCAGGGTGTATGAACTCCAGGGGAGGGGGATGCAGAGGATGCAGGATGCACCAGATGACACCATAAATGGAGGATGATACTACTGCTCTTCAAACATCTGCTTTTTGATGTGTACATGTTTCTTTAAGTCACCCATTGACTTATGGAGACCCCATGAATTCCGTAGGGTTTTCTTAGGCAAGGGATCCTCAGAGGTGGTTTTGCCAGTTTCTTCCTTTGAAACAGCATTTGATATTCCCTGGTGGTCTCCCATCCGAATGCTAAAGAGGGCTAACCCTGCTTAGCTTCCAAGATCAGATTAAATCCGGAGCCTTTAAGGTATTTTGGGTAAAAATCCTCTGAATTCTACAAGTGAACATAGACCCAGACTCAGTGGGTGACATTGCAGGGTGTATGAACCCCATGAGAGATGCAGGGGGTAAAACCCAAAATATATATTGGCCTCTGTGTTTATTAAATCATCACAATTAGTATTCTAAAAACATTCACACACACAGAGTAACTGATTATCACACATACAGATCTTTTTAAGGAAATGCATCAATTTTCATAGAATCATAGAATCATAGCATCCTAGATTTGGAAGAGACCACAAGGGCCATCCAGTCCAACCCCCCTGCCATGCAGGAACGCAAAATCAAAGCATCCCTGACAGATGGCCATCCAGCCTCTATTTAAAGATCTCCAAGGAAGGAGACTCCACTACTCTCCAAGGGAGTGTGTTCCACTGTCGAACAGCCCTTACTGTCAGGAAGTTCCTCCTAATGTTTAAGTGGAATCTCTTTTCCTGCAGCTTGCATCCTTTGTTCCGGGTCCTGGTTTCTGGGGCGGCAGAAAACAAGCTTGTTCCCTCCTCAATATGACATCCATTTAAATATTTAAACAAGGCTATCGTATCATCTCTTAACCTTCTCTTCTCCAGGCTAAACATCCCCAGCTCCCTAAGTCGTTCCTCATAGGGCTTGGTTTCCAGACCCTTCACCATTTTAGTTGCCCTCCTTTGGACACGCTCCAGTTTCTCCGCATCCTTTTTGAATTGTGGTGCCCAGAACTGGACAGAACTGGATTGCAGGCGAGGCCTGACCAAAGCAGAATAGAGTGGCACTATTACTTCTCTTGATCAAGACACTATACTTTTATAATTTTCTGTTATATAAAAGTGGGGGAAAAGTTGTACTACTAAATATCCTCTCTTGCTGTCCATCTTGTTCTTGCCTCAGAATACAGAGCAAAGCATGAGGTAGCAGGTCAAGACACAACATAAGCGAAGCACTTGTACCTTATGATATTTCTTATCTCTGCTAGTTAGTGAAGTTTAATCCATCCCTTCAAGCCCTAGTGCTGTTACACCACCACTCTCAGTCATTTTGTCCACAAATACAGCAGGTGTCATTGCTGGACCAAATGCCAGAAATAACTGGATATAGGTGTCAGAAGAGTATCTCTGTCAGAAGACTTCCCAAACACAGAGGCATATAGAGATTTATTAATTAAAGCTGGAAATATGTCAGAAAATATAACCCCATCCCCGAATGTCTGCCCAGAAACATTCTTCTTCACATTCCAACAAAGTTCCAGATTCTTTTTATTTTTATTTGATTAATAACAATATCAAAGTACATAAACATATTACAGTTTGTTGCACTGTTTATGAAAACAAATATATATGTAAACTTGTCATTCCAGATCCAATACATCTTTGTTTACAGATATCTTGATGTTACATTCAGAGTCCTATATCGACTTGCTCTATTTTCTCTACACTTCCATCTATCTCATTGACTCATATGAATTGTTTTTATAAGTCTTACACACTTCAGTTTTTCGTATTTTCAGCTGATAACTTCAGTATTTATGTTGATGTTGTGAAGTGTTTTTAGTTAATATCTACTCTGTATTAATTTTAGATTAATTCCATTTTTTGTTAAAGTGTTCGATGATTAATTTCCATTCTTTTTCTATTTTCTCTGCTAGTTTCCCATTTATCAAGTTAGTTAGCTTATGCATTTCTATCATATTTCTATCATATCCCACAATTTTAGAAGCCACTCATTTGTAGTTGGAATATATCTTGATTTCCATGGTTGAGCAATGGGTATTTTTGCCATGGAAACCACATATAATTTTTTTTCCAATGTTTCCTTGTGGATGCCTGTGTTATTTTGTCATATGAAGTTGGTAGATTTCCAGAATCATTTCAAATTTTGTATTCAATATCGTGCAGATATTTGAATGTATATGTGTCCAGAATTTTTTTTTATCTGAGAGCATTCCCACCATACATGGTACCAAATTCCAATAGCTGTCTCACATTTTAGTATTTGTGGTTTTATATGTTTTAGCCATTTTTGCTGGCATTAGGTACCTTTGGAATGCCCTCTCTTGAAAGTTCCTCTTAAATTTTGACTTTTTGTGAATTGTAGTATTTTATTCCTGGCATTATGCCAGCTTTCCAGTTTGATTTCTCTACCAATATCTTTTGCCCATTATATCACAGAGTCTTTGATAGTATCTTGTATTAATTTCCTTTCAAGTTAGAGTCTATATAACTTAGAGGTCAACTCCTTCTCCTAGGTTGTCTAATTGATTTTTCTTTATTTCAAATCTTTCTCGCGCTTGGTCTAATTTAAATCTATTTGTTAGCTGTTTGTAAAGAAGCCAGTTTTTTTCTTATTTCTAGGTCTTCTATTTCTTCCACTGGCTTTATATTGTATGGATTTTGATTGTTCTTCCTTAAGATGTCATCATATTTTAACCATGATTTTGTGTGGGTTCGCCTGAAAACAGTTTTTTGTAGGGATTTCTAGCATGAAATTCCTTTGTAAAAAGTCTGTTTTATTTTAATCCAGCTTGATAGAATTGTCTTATGCATAAAATGATGCTCAAATTCCTTATGGATTTTATTTTTCTCATACCATAAATATGCATGCCAACCATAACAGAGGTTGAATACTTCTAGGTCAAGTAAATTATTATTTTCTAACTTTATCCAGTCTGTTAATTAAATTAAGATATTCACTTGATAATAAAGTTGAGTCAGGAAGGTTACATCATCCATTGATTTTTGTGTCCATTAAAGTCTTCCACTTAACCTGGGGCTTTTTTTCCCTCCAATATAAATTTTCTTAATTCTTTACTCCAGATTTCAAAGGGTTTGTTTTTAGTAATTCTTGGTATATTTGTGAAGAGGTAATTGAAAGACAGTCATTCTAGTTGCAGCAATTCTGGCAGAAAAGGATAGCTTCAGTTTTTCAAGATATCTTTTTATGCTTTTCCAGGAAAGTTCCAGATTTTCTGTAGGTTTTTCAGGCTGTGTGGCTGCGTTCTGGAGGAATTTATTCCTGATGATTCCTCAGAGGTTGGTGGCATGGAAGTGTGTGGAGTATATATACCTGTTGTTTGGGAGGAAGTGGTTTTTACATGTTAATGGTGGAGTTAGTTTGTATGTTGTACTGTGTTGAAAGGCACAGCCTAGGGGACTTCCGGTAGCATGGAGGAGTGAAGAACACCATCCAGGAGAGGCTCTGGATGGTGGGTGGCTAGCTGTGGGAAAGAGCAGTCGGGGTAAGGTACCGACTGCTATAAATATCTCCCCAAATTAGGGGGGAGTCAGAGGGGCTCAGCTGACACTCCTCAGGCATAATTAAAAGCCTTTAAAGACCTTTGGAAACGCCGTGGGAGAGGTCGGAGCAACCACGCCCACGGCAGCAGTTGTGAGCCGAAGCGAGCCAAGGCTTGACGACAGAGGCTCCACTGCCACTCTTTTTTTTTTCTTTTCTTAGACGACACAAGCTTTTTTCTTTTAAATTGCTATCCACCCAACTCACTTTCTGCAAAAAGGTCCATCTTGTGTACTGGTATGTGGAGTGTTGGAAGAGAAGAAGAAGAAGGAAAGATGGTGGAGGGCTGGAATATGTGGGAGGAGAGAAGAAAGACTGCTTTTTAAAATGCAGAGTTAGCAGAGAAGGAAGGAGGGTAGGAGAAGAAGAGAGCTGTGAGGTAGAGAAATTAAAAGAGCCTTCGCCTTTGTCTCCTTTTATGAATTTAGTGGATGCCATCGTATTTATCCATATTTTTTTTCTTTTTCTCTTGGAAGGATATGTTGGATTTCTTTGTTGGACTTGCTGGATTATTGGAGTGATTTCATATAGAGACTTATAGAGACTACAAATCAATCAAAATTAGATTTACTGGAACACCTGGAATACTATTGAGTTTAAAGGAATCAAATAAAAAAGATAATTGGTATTTAAATGAAGATTTATTAAAAGACATGAAAATTGTTAATGAAATTGAACAGGCAATAAAGCTTTTTTTTTTTTTTTTTTTTTTTTTTTTTTTTTGAAGAAAATTTAAATAAAGAAATTGAGCCATCAATGGTATGGGATGCAGGGAAAGCGGTTTTTAGGGGTTTCCTTACTCAACAAAATATTAGACTTCAAAAGAGAAAGAAGGAAACAATAACCCTATTAAATAATCAATTAAAAAGGAAAGAAGGAGAACAGGAGAAACATCCCCATAACAAATTAATTCAGAAAGAGATAAAAATGTTACAAAAACAACTTGAGATAGAGGCACTTAATGAATTAGAGAAAAAATTGAAAGCAGCCAAACAAAAACATTTTGAACAAGCTAATAAGACAAGTAAATGGCTAGCATTTAAATTAAGAAAAGAAAAAGAAAAGAAGGTAATAAACAAAATAAACAAAGGTGGAGAAACCGTAACAAATCAAGAAGACATAAAAAAGATATTTATGGAATTTTATCAAGCTTTGTATGAGAATAAGTCTGTTAATGATGATGAAGTAGAAAGATATATAAATTCTTGTAAGATAAAAATATTATCGGAAAGCCAACGTCAGATTTTAAATCAACCAATATCAAAATTAGAAATTGAGGAAGCAATTGGCCATAGTAAACTGGGAAAGTCTCCGGGGAATGATGGTTTAACAAATCTTTTTTATAAAACTTTTAAGGAAGAATTGGGGGAACCTCTTCAAATGGTAATGAATGAAGCATTGGTAGGTAATATCCCAAATTCCTGGAAAGAAGCAGAAATTACTTTGATTCCTATAGAAGACAAAAATTTAAGTGATCCAAAAAATTATATTAGCAAATCGACTTAAGAGGTGTCTGAAAGATTTAATAGACGATGATCAAAGAGGATTCCTTCCTAATAGATGTATACGAGACAATACAAGGATTGTGGTGGATGCATTGGAGTATTATGATCGTCATAATGAAAAAAAGATAGGTATGTTTTTTGTTGATCTAGAAAAGGCCTTTGATTCAGTTAATTGGGGTTTGTTGTTAAAATTATTAGAAAAAATACAAGTAGGGGGAAATTATTAGAATTGGATAAAGAAAATTTATAGTAATCAAAAAGCACAAATTAGGATAAATGGAGAAAAGACCAAATTTATTGAAATTCAAAGAGGCACCAGACAAGGATGTCCTCTGTCCCCCCTACTATTTTTGCTGGTAATTGAAATTCTTATAAAAGAAATCAAAGGAAATAACCAAATTAAAGGGATCAAGCAAAAAAAAAAAAAAAGGACTTAAAAATCAGAGCCTTTGCAGATGACATCGTCTTATTTGTGGAAGATCCAGTTGAAAATGGAGAAAAGATAATGGAAATTATGGAGACATTTGGTAAGTTAACAGGCTGTAAAATTAATAAAGAAAAACCAGTAATTATGGCCAAGAATATGAGCAAATTAGAAGAGAAACAATTAGAAGAAAAGACAGGAATTAAAGTGAAGAAAAAAGTTAAATATTTGAGATTACAAATTACAAAAAAACCATTGATTTATTTGAACATAACTATAAAAAATTATGGTCAAAAATTAAAAATGATTTGATTAAATGGAATAAGCTACAATTATCATTGATGGGCAGAATCTCTGCAATTAAAATGATGGTGTTACCCAAAATTATGTACTTGTTTCAAACACTACCAATAAGAATAATGGATAAAATATTTAAAAAATGGGGGAAAGATCTTTCACAATTTATCTGGAGAGGAAGGAAACCAAGAGTTAAATTTAGGATATTGAAAGATGTGAAAGAAAGAGGTGGACTAAATTTGCTGAATTTGAAAAATTATCATGAAGCTTGTTGTTTGCTATGGATCAAAGATTGGATTAAACTAGAAGAGGATAAATTACTATAATTAGAAGGGGATGGATTACCATTTGGATGGCCCGTGTATTTGGTCTATGGTAAAGATAAACAAAATAAATTATTTAGCAATCATTGCATAAGAAATTCATTGATTAAAGTTTGGAATAAATACAAAAGAAGAAGAATGCCTAAGATAAGTGGTTGGGTTTCACCACAGGAAGCATTTTATAGAAAAGAAATGGTAAAAGAGGGAGATGGGTATAGATATAATAATATATTGAAAAAACAAGAGGTGAAATTAACGGTAAAGACAAGAGAAGAATTTGTAGACAAATTAGATCCTATAAATTGGTTTACGCACAGACAATTAGTTGAAAGATTTAGAGATGACTTAAAGAATTATGAGTTTGATTTAGATGTAGGGAAATCAGAGTTGGAAAAAATATTATTAGAAGTAAAAGAGAAACAGATTGGGAAAATCTATAGGGTTCTGTTAAGGTATGAAATGGAAGATGAAACAGTTACAGACCCAATGATAAAATGGGCAAGGATTTTTGGTCACAATATACAGATGGAGCAGTGGGAAAAATTGTGGAATAGTATATACAAACTTACAGCCTCTCAAAATCTAAGGGACATTTTTTTATCAGATGTTTTTTTCAATGGTATTTTTCCCCTGTTAAAACAGCAAAAATGTTTAAGTACAAAAATTATCTTTGTTGGAAATGTAAGAAAGAAACAGGAACTTTCTACCATTGTTGGTGGACTTGTAAATTTGCGAAGAAGTATTGGAAAGAGATAAATGATCCAATTGCATTATTATGAAGAAAAAATTAGAGTTAAAGCCTGAGTGTTATTTGTTAGGGATCTTTGAAGGAAATGTTAAAGGTAAAGAAGAGAAAATTATGTATTATATGACTACGTTAGCAAAAATGTGTTATGCGCAAAAATGGAAGAGTGAAACATGTCCGACAATTGATGATTGGATGATGAAACTGTACAAAGGTATAGAAATGGATATACTAACACAAGCTATGAAAGATGAATCTAAGGAAGAAGTTAAAGAAGACTGGTCGGAGGTTATTGAATTTATGGAACAAAAATGGGGTAAAATTGCAGTATTGAATTTGTGATTATTATTTTTTATTTATCTCTCTCTCTATTTATTTTTTATAAATAGTTATTGTATTAATGATCTGTTAGTTACCAATGTAGGGAAGTTGGATCTACAAAAATATGGGTAATATCAGAAAGTCAAGTTAACACAAAAATAATTCAAGGGGGATAGGAAGGAAGTCAGTGTGAATGTGTAGATGGTAGTATGCACGTTGATATAGTTGATAGGGAACAAGAAGAGTTAGAAGGGAAGTTGGAAGATAAGAATCCAAAGGGTTTAAGGAACTGCAGAGGGTTAGATTAGATAGGTGGGAAGTAGGAGTGAAGAGAGTGGAATAGGGAAAAAGAAAAAGAAAGAAAGAAGAATGTAGTAGCTGTGTAAGACAGTGTAAGAGAGACTTGGTGGGATTACAGAATGGTAAGGTAAGGGTTCCCTATACGATTATGTTAAGATGATTAGGATATGCATTTGGATGACATATGTATATATGTATTTTTTATGTTTGTCTGTGTTTTTGTGTTGGTGTATTGTTTGTACTGTAATATTTTAATCTAATAATTTTTTTTAAAAAATTAAAAAAAAAGAAAGGCACAGCCTGAAGGTGTGTTGTGTGGAGGAAATGTGAGAGGGATTTGTGTCTGCTTAATTGATAATCCATTGTCTTGCAGGGAAAGCCCTTGAGCCTGAGTGGTGCTCATTTGGTTATCTTGAGTCTTGATTTTAGAAGAAGAAGCTCTGAAAGTAAACAAGGTTTGGCTACCAGTTTAGAAAAACACTAAAACCAAGACTCAAGACAACCAAATGAACACCAACAAGGCTCAAGGGCTTTCCCCACAAGACAATGCAATATAAATTAAATAGACACAAATCCCCCTCAAATATCCTCCAAAAAACACACCTCCAGGCTGTGCCCTTCAACAAACAAATTCCACTATTAACATGTAAAAACTACTTTCTTCAAAACAAAGGTACCACAGGTATATATACTCCACACACTTCCATGCCACCAACGTCTGAAGATGCCAGCTACAGTTTCAGGTGAACCATCAGAAATAAATTCCTCCAGAAGATGGTCACACAGTCAAAAAAAAAAAAAATACAGAAAGCTATGGATGCCACCCGTGAAAGCCTTTGGCCTCCAGGGAGGAAACTTTATTTCTCTTCTTCCATCTGCTGTACAGGTTTAATTTCTTCAGAAATCCTCTCATCATGGAGACCTTCTTCCCAATGGGATGTGCACCACCTAAGAACTGAGGGGGCTGTTTGTGTTCCCCAACAACTTCGCATAAACGTCCACTGTTATCTTCCACACAAGTTCTAGATGCTTTGACCTCCAGACATGGAATTTCATGGCACTTCTTCCAGATTTTGTGCCCATCTTTCAGGTTTAATTTCCTCTCTGAGATTCCTCCAATTATAGAAAACTTATGAAAAGGACCAGCACCACGTAGGAGCTGAGGGTGGTGTTTGTGTTCTGCAACATCTCCACATAAATGTTCACTCTTACTTTCTAAGCATGTTCCAGATGCTTTGACCTCCAGACATGGACTTTCATGGCGCTTCTTCCAGATTTTGCATCCATCCTGCAGGTTTAATTTCCTCTCCAAGATTCCTCCAGTTATGGCAATCTTCTCATCAATGGGACCTGGACCACCTAGGAACTGAGGATGCTCTTTGTGTTCCCCAACATCTCCGCATAAATGTTGACTCTTATTTTCCAAGCGAGTTCCACATGCTTTGACCTCCAGACACGAACTTTCATGGCACTTCTTCCAGATTTTGCATCCATCCTGCATGTTTAATTTCCTCTCCAAGATTCCTCCAATTATGGCGATCTTCTCATCAACAGGACGTGGACCACGTAGGAACTGAGGATGCTCTTTGTGTTCCCCAACATCTCTGCATAAATGTTCACTTTTATTTTCCAAGCGAGTTCCACATGCTTTGACCTCCAGACACGGACTTTCATGGCACTTCTTCCAGATTTTGCATCCATCCTGCAGGTTTAATTTCCTCTCCAAGATTCCTCCAGTTATGGCGATCTTCTCATCAACAGGACCTGGACCACCTTGGAACTGAGGATGCTCTTTGTGTTCCCCAACATCTCTGCATAAACGTTCACTCTTATTTTCCAAGTGAGTTCCAGATGCTTTGACCTCGAGACTTGGACTTTCATGGCATTTCTTACAGATTTTGCATCCATCCTGCAGGTTTAATTTCCTCTCCAAGATTCCTACAATAATGGCGATCTTCTCATCAATGGGACGTGGACCACGTAGGAACTGAGGATGCTGTTTGTGCTCCCCAACATCTCCGCATAAACGTTCACTTATATTTTCCAAGCGAGTTTCAGATGCTTTGACCTCCAGACATGGACTTTCATGGCACTTCTTCCAGATTTTGCATCCATCCTGCAGGTTTAATTTCCTCTCCAAGAATTCTCCAATTATGGTGATCTTGTCATCAACGGGACCTGGACCACCTTGGAACTGAGGATGCTGTTTCTGTTCCCCAACATCTCCACATAAATTTTCACTCTTATTTTCCAAGCAAGTTCCACATGCTTTGACCTCCAGACATGGACTTTCATGGCACTTCTTCGAAACTTTGCATCCATCCTGCAGGTTTAATTTCCTCTCCAAGATTCCTCCAATTATGGTGATCTTCTCATCAACGGGACCTGGACCACCTGGGAAGTGAGGATGCTGTTTGTGTTCCCCAACATCTCCGCATAAATGTTCACTTTTATTTTCCAAGCGAGTTCCACATGCTTTGACCTCCAGACATGGACTTTCATGGCACTTCTTCCATATTTTGCATCCATCCTGCATTTTTAATTTCCTCTCCAAGATTCCTACAGTTATGGCGATCTTCTCATCAATGGGACCTGGACCACCTAGGAAGTGAGGATGCTGTTTCTGTTCCCCAACATCTCCACATAAATGTTCACTCTTATTTTCCAAGCGAGTTCCACATGCTTTGACCTCCAGACATGGACTTTCATGGCACTTCTTCCAGACTTTGCATCCATCCTGCAGGTTTAATTTCCTCTCCAAGATTCCTCCAATTATGGCGATCTTCTCATCAACGGAACGTGGACCACCTAGGAACTGAGGATGGTCTTTGTGTTCCCCAACATCTCCGCATAAACGTTCACTCTTATTTTCCAAGTGAGTTCCAGATGCTTTGACCTCCAGACATGGACTTTCATGGCACTTCTTCCAGATTTTGCATCCATTCTGCAGGTTTAATTTCCTCTCCAAGATTCCTCCAATTATGGCGATCTTCTCATCAATGGGACGTGGACCACCTAGGAACTGAGGATGCTGTTTGTGTTCCCCAACATCTCCGCATAATTGTTCACTCTTATTTTCCAAGCGAGTTCCACATGCTTTGACCTCCAGACATGGACTTTCATGGCACTTTTTCCAGATTTTGCATCCATCCTGCAGGTTTAATTTCCTCTCCAAGATTCCTCCAATTATGGCGATCTTCTCATCAACGGGACGTGGACCACGTAGGAACTGAGGATGCTCTTTGTGTTCCCCAACATCTCTGCATAAATGTTCACTTTTATTTTCCAAGCGAGTTCCACATGCTTTGACCTCCAGACACGGACTTTCATGGCACTTCTTCCAGATTTTGCATCCATCCTGCATGTTTAATTTCCTCTCGAAGATTCCTCCAGTTATGGCGATCTTCTCATCAACAGGACCTGGACCACCTTGGAACTGAGGATGCTCTTTGTGCTCCCCAACATCTCTGCATAAAAGTTCACTCTTATTTTCCAAGCGAGTTTCAGATGCTTTGACTTCCAGACATGGACTTTCATGGTGCTTCTTCCAGATTTTGCATCCATCCTGCAGGTTTAATTTCCTCTCCAAGATTCCTACAATTATGGCGATCTTCTCATCAACAGGACGTGGACCACGTAGGAACTGAGGATGCTCTTTGTGTTCCCCAACATCTCTGCATAAATGGTCACTTTTATTTTCCAAGCGAGTTCCACATCCTTTGACCTCCAGACACGGACTTTCATGGCACTTCTTCCAGATTTTGCATCCATCCTGCATGTTTAATTTCCTCTCCAAATTTCCTCCAGTTATGGCGATCTTCTCATCAACAGGACCTGGACCACCTTGGAACTGAGGATGCTCTTTGTGTTCCCCAACATCTCTGCATAAACGTTGACTCTTATTTTCCAAGTGAGTTCCAGATGCTTTGACCTCGAGACTTGGACTTTCATGGCATTTCTTCCAGATTTTGCATCCATCCTGCAGGTTTAATTTCCCCTCCAAGATTCCTACAATAATGGCGATCTTCTCATCAATGCGACGTGGACCACATAGGAACTGAGGATGCTGTTTGTGCTCCCCAACATCTCCGCATAAAAGTTCACTCTTATTTTCCAAGTGAGTTTCAGATGCTTTGACCTCCAGACATGGACTTTCATGGCACTTCTTCCAGATTTTGCATCCATCCTGCAGGTTTAATTTCCTCTCCAAGATTCCTACAATTATGGCGATCTTCTCATCAATGGGACGTGGACCACGTAGGAACTGAGGATGCTGTTTGTGCTCCCCAACATCTCCGCATAAACGTTCACTTATACTTTCCAAGCGATTTTCAGATGCTTTGACCTCCAGACAAGGACTTTCATCGCACTTCTTCCAGATTTTGCATCCATCCTGCAGGTTTAATTTCCTCTCCAAAAATTCTCCTATTATGATGATCTTCTCATCAACGGGACCTGGACCACCTAGGAAGTGAGGATGCTGTTTCTGTTCCCCAACATCTCCACATAAATGGTCACTCTTATTTTCCAAGCAAGTTCCACATGCTTTGACCTCCAGACATGAACTTTCATGGCACTTCTTCCAGACTTTGCCTCCATCCTGCAGGTTTAATTTCCTCTCCAAGATTCCTCCAATTATGGCGATCTTCTCATCACCGGGACCTGGACCAACCAGGAACTGAGGATGCTGTTTGTGCTCCCCAACATCTCCGCATAAACGTTCACTCTTATTTTCCAAGCGAGTTTCAGATGCTTTGACTTTCGGACATGGACTTTCATGGCGCTTCTTCCAGATTTTGCATCCATCCTGCAGGTTTAATTTCCTCTCCAAGATTGCTACAATTATGGCGATCTTCTCATCAACGGGACGTGGACCACGTAGGAACTGAGGATGCTGTTTGTGCTCCCAAACATCTCCGCATAAACGTTCACTCTTATTTTCCAAGCGAATTTCAGAAGCTTTGACCTCCAGACATGGACTTTCATGGCACTTCTTCCAGATTTTGCATCCATCCTGCAGGTTTAATTTCCTCTCCAAGATTCCGCCAATTATGGTGATCTTCTCATCAACGGGACCTGGACCACCTAGGAACTGAGGATGCTGTTTGTGTTCCCCAACATCCCCGCATAAACGTTCACTCCTATTTTCCAAGTGAGTTCCAGATGCTTTGACCTCCAGACATGGACTTTCATGGCACTTCTTCCAGATTTTGCATCCATCCTGCTGGTTTAATTTCCTCTCCAAGATTCCTACAATTATGGCGATCTTCTCATCAACAGGACCTGGACCACGTAGGAACTGAGGATGCTGTTTGTGCTCCCCAACATCTCCGCATAAATGTTCACTCTTATTTTCCAAGCGAGTTCCAGATGCTTTGACCTCCAGACATGGACTTTCATGGCACTTCTTCCAGATTTTGCATCCATCCTGCAGGTTTAATTTCCTCTCCAAGAATCCTCCAATTATGGCGATCTTCTCATCAACGGGATGTGGACCACCTAGGAACTGAGGATGCTGTTTGTGTTCCCCAACATCTCCGTATAAACGTTCACTCTTATTTTCCAAGTGACTTCCAGATGCTTTGACTTCCAGACATGGACTTTCATGACGCTTCTTCCAGATTTTGCATCCGTCCTGCACGTTTAATTTCCTCTCCAAGATTCCTACAATTATGGTGAACTTCTCTTCAATGGGACGTGGACCACCTAGGAACTGAGGATGCTGTTTGTGCTCCCCAACATCTCCGCATAAATGTTCACTCTTATTTTCCAAGCGAGTTTCAGATGCTTTGACTTCCAGACATGGACTTTCATGGTACTTCTGCCAGATTTTGCATCCATCCTGCAGGTTTAATTTCCTCTCCAAGATTCCTACAATTATGGTGATCTTCTCATCAACGGGACCTGGACCATCTAGGAAGTGAGTATGCTGTTTGTGTTCCCCAACATCTCCGCATAAACGTTCACTCCTATTTTCCAAGTGAGTTCCAGATGCTTTGACCTCCAGACATGGACTTTCATGGCACTTCTGCCAGATTTTGCATCCATCCTGCAGGTTTAATTTCCTCTCCAAGATTCCTCCAATTATGGCGATCTTCTCATCAACGGGATGTGGACCACCTAGGAACTGAGGATGTTGTTTGTGTTCCCCAACATCTCCGTATAAACGTTCACTCTTATTTTCCAAGCGAGTTCCAGATGCTTTGACTTCCAGACATGGACTTTCATGGCACTTCTTCCAGATTTTGCATCCATCCTTCAGGTTTAATTTCCTCTCCAAGATTCCTCCAATTATGGCGATCTTCTCATCAACGGGCCGTGGACAACCTAGGAACTCAGCACTTGAGGAAACTCTTCCTTCACCACTTTGAGGAATAGTTGTTCCTGAAAAGAAAAGGAAAATTCCTGGGATTGACAGCTCTTCTTCCCTTGTGACACAGTTGTAATCAGCACTAACTGGAAAAATTACTTTTTTGAACGGCAGCTCCCAGAATTGAAGCAAGTTAAGGACAAAAGCATGCAATGATGTGTATGAGTGTGTGTGTGTGCGTGTGTGTGTGTCAGGCACCTGAATCTGCAACACCTAAGCAGAGCACTGGAAGAAAGGGGATCTTGGAGAAGTCTCATTCACAGGGTCTCTATGAGCTGAGGTCAACTTGAGGGCAGTTAACAACAACAACAAAGGATGCCTTCAAGTCACCTATCTACTAATGGTGTCCCTATGAATCTTTCATAGGTCTGTCTTATGCAAGGAATACTGGGAGGTGGATTTTACTGTTCCTGCCTCTGAAATGTAACCTGCAGGACCGGACATTCATTGTCATTCCCCATCTAAGTACTAACCAGGCCTGAACCTGCCTAGATTTGACAATCTGGTGCTTTTAGGGAATTTAGGTCATATTAAATGATAAATTCAATGGTAATCATTGATTACTGAAGGAAACGCATTTAAGGGTAGCCATGTTGGCCATATGATAGAGCACAAAATCCACAAAACAGTGATAACTTTATTTAGCCAGTCAAAATTCACAAAATACTTTAAGCAAGCTTTTGAAGCTCCACTGGCTCCTTCATCAGGCAAGGGTGTTAAAAAATCATACAGGAGAAAAAATTATATAAGATGACAATGTTAGTCACAGGCCTGCATTTTCTTAAGGTGTTGTTGTGTTATTCTGCACAGGGATATCTTATATGCAAGCAGGCCCTTCCTCGTTCTGGCCTTTTGGCATTTGAAACAAAGCATTCCAAAGACCAGAAATTGAAATCCCATTAGTAATACAAAAAGGTACTTCTTCTGAGATCCAAGATGTCTCCATCCTTTGTGAGGTCACAGCCCCTTTGTTAGGGATTGAATATTGAATGTTGCAAGCAACACCTCCAAGTTTTTTCATCAGGAACATTACAGGTTCTGTTTTGGTAAAACATGCCAAATGTCATCCCATTTTTTTTATAAAAATGTTTTATTTTATTTTACCCCAAAATGTAAACTCCCAAGCTATTGGCTCACTCTTTAGGATTACCTGTAGCAGCTAAAATACGGTATCTTCACATGCCTGAAACATATTCAAAGGCTGCTATTTTGACCATATAGCAAAACACAACAACATCCAAAATCCATAAAAGAGTGATACCTTTATTTGAACAACCAACATGTACAAAATACATGATGCCAGTTTTCGAACCTCAACTGGTTTCTTTATTGGGCAAAGGTGTTAAAAAATCATACAAGAAAAAACAGGTATAAAATGACAGGCCTGCATTTTCTCAAGGTGTTGAGATCCCAGGTCTTGGATATCAGAAGAGTTACATTTCCGTATTGCTAATGGAATTCAAATTTTATCTCCTGAAGTTTGGAATGCTTTGTTCCCAGTGCCACATGGCAAAAAGGAGAAGGGGCCTGCTTGCATAGATATCTCTCCACAGAACAACACAACAACAACATCTTGAGAAAATGCAGGTCTGTGACTAACATCATAATTTTATAATTTTTCCCCTGTATAATTTTTAACACCTTTGCCTGAGGGAGAAGCCAGTGGATTTTCAAAAGCTTGCATAAATGCATTTTGTGCATTTTGGTTGGCCGAAGAAAGGTAACACTTTTGTGGATTTCTGATGTTATTGTACATTGAATACCATAGTCAGCCTTCTCTATGCCATCCTATTTTTCGTTTCTGAGTAGCTGTGAAAGCTGGTCAGTGCACAAACCTGATAGGAGGAAAAACAACTCATTTGAAATGTGGTGCTGGAGAAGAATTCTATGGATACCCTGGACTGCTAAAAAGACAAATCAATGGTTCCTCAAGCAAATGAAACCTGAACTCTCCCTAGAAGCCAAGCTGACTAAACTGAGGCTGTTATACTTTGGCCATAACATGAGAAGGCATAGCTTACTAAAAAGACAATAATACTTGGTAAGGTGAAAGACAGTAGGAAAAGAGGAAGACCACATTACAGGGGGATAGACTCAGCTTAGGAAGACAAAGCTACCCTGAGTGTGCAAGATCTCAGCAAGGCTGTTGATGACAGGATGACTTCATTCATTCATAGGGTCACCTACATGGACAAAGGGGGAAAATGACAGAAGAAGAGAGGAACTGGGATATTTTGAAAGTTACTGAAAAGGTGGGTGACAGAGGTTTCACTGGGACAGTCCCTGCCAAACTGGAGCAGTTGGAGAGCATGCCTTTGCTACTGAGGAAACTTCTGTAGGGGGCATTTGCCCAGCAGTAGAAGTTGCAATCCAAAGAAGTAATTTTTCCAAGTTTTGGGAATCAACGCTGGCCGAAATCCTGTGGGTGCTTTACTCATACATCAGTTCCTCTGTGGAAATAGTTGGACGTTTTTATAGTTGCTGGCAATTTAATAACTGGTTGTTGGCCTTTACTGGAAATGGGTTTTGAGCTGCAGCTCTAAAAGAAAGCAAAATATTCCCCAAAATATAAATGATTCCTCCAAAAACACACCTGACGTAGGGAGGGAGGATTGTAGGTTTGCCCTGTTCTCGTTTCCAGCCTATTTAGGCCCAAAAGAGCTCTTTTCCTATAACAAGAAGTGACTTGAAAATTATAGTCAGGTTCACTTTCAGTCATAGAAAAAAAGCGCCTCTCCCGGGGTTAAAATGGCCAGGGCAAGGGCAGCATCTGCTAAAAAATCCCCCAAGCCTCCTAGGGGGTACTGTGGGCAAAAACATTTGAAGGCATCAGCTGGTGAGGAGCAGTCCTCTGAACATTTGGGACCAGGAAGATCATTACCTTTTCCATGGGCTGTAGTCTCTTGCTGCTTCTCAGCTCTTCCTTGATGAATCTGCTACAAAGAAAGAAGAAAGGGAGGGAAATGCCCAGTCATGAAGCAAATAATGGAATAGATGGTGAGATGGTGCTGGCACTCAGTTCTTCTCCCTTACAGCAGCCACATGGTAAAGGACTCTGTGCCAGTTTTTGTTTTTGTTTGTTTTTTCTAGCCCGAAGGATTCATTGCATGTTCTCCAACACTTCACAGACAAAAAGAAGGACATGGGTGGCCAAGCAACATCAGAGGGTGGTCAGTATGGCAAAAGTTGTGAATGAGGAAAAACATGCCAGGGATGAGGAGAGACTGCAACAGTTTGCTTTTGCTTACAGGGCCTCTAGACTGTTATAAATAATTGTTTGATTGCTTTTATAAAGAATTGTTTGATTCCGAACTGGGAAGGGCAAGATTCCATTCCTCTTCTCCTTGTTGATTCAACTGAATAGAAACTACGTTTACACTTTGAATTCAGTTTGCAGCAACTGAAGTAAGCTCAGCACAAAAGGGGGAAAGTGGGAGGAGGAGAGAGAAATTGAAACTTTTTAAAAGCAGCTGGAAAATTAATTTGGACAGTTGGAGGAGGTGTCATTGCCACGTAGCAAACCTCTTTAGGGGCCACATTCCCAATGGTGGGGGTGTGAAGACCATGAAGTGTGAAGGGGAGAATGGGGAGTTTCGCCAGCTCCTTTCTATGTCAACCGATGGCTGGGATTCAGAACCGTGGAAAGCAAACCTAAAGAATTAGATTTAGATCTACTTGTTCACTTAAATCAATTTTACAGAATTTACATTCAGGCCCAGTCACAGTTTGGTGAGCCAGAGCACAGCCATCTTTGATAGTGCTCTTATATTCATGTCTCCTTCCCACTTCTCCACTTAAGATAACAAGAACATGTGAAGTCGTAGGCTTTCATGGCCGGCACCCATAGTTTTTGTGGGTTTTTCAGGCTGTGTGGCCATGTTCTAGAAGAGTTTCTTTCTGATGTTTCACCAGCATCTGGTGAAGATGCTAGCCACAGATGCTGGCGAAACGTCAGATAGAAACTCTTCTAGAACAGCCCGAAAAACCCACAAAAAACAAGAACATGTTTTGCAAGAGGTGGCTGTGGAAAGGAATTTGGTGTATCCAAACATTGCAAATGTTGCTCATCTGGCTCTCCTCCCAGAGACTAGTTCTACAGAACCCTGTTGTTGAAAACTGCAACATTTCTAGCTTCCTCTTCTATTCTTTCCACTGATCAGAATATTGACTACAACCTGTTGATTACCAAATGAAAACTTTTCATGCTCATGTCCTGTTGATTCCCATGAGCTCATCCTGAATGGAAGTTATAAAACCTTTGCTGTAATCACTAGAGTGGTCCCTCTTGCAAACAACAAGCACTGGCATGCCCATGCTTGGGATGTAATATTTCCCTGGAAGTAAACCCCTTCCTTGGCTGGTTCGGGGTCCACCCGCAATACCATTATCTCTAAGCCCTTCATCTCTCCTTTCTGGAGTAGTATGTCAAGAATACTCACATTTTTCTGCCTCCCATGTTCAACTGCTAAAAGTCTCCTGATTCTCCACTCAACAAACCTACATGTCACATTTCCCTTTTTAAACAAGGTCATACATACTTGAGAACACATCATTTAGCACAGAAACAGCTACCAGGTACACCATTCCTGATTAAGTGAATAAATTTTATAAATAGATAAATATTATTTTATTTTTGGTTTTCAAAGAGTAATTAGTTAAAAAAACAACCCTATGGATTGTTTAACTGTATTTTAATCACAAGTATTGATATTTTTTGCCTTTATACAGCAATCTGCTTTAATTTATTTCTTTAATTTTTGTACGTTATTTTGAGTTCCCATATGGTGGGAAAGGTGGTGAAGTTAAAATCCTGTGGGACATTTAAGATTCAAATGGATACATCCTTGGAACATAATATGGTAGACACAGATGTGGCTGTGAGAAAAAAGGGTTGGGTTATGGATTTGGCAATCCTGCTGAACAGCAGAATTGAAGACTAACAGAGGGAGAAGATGAGGAAATCTTAAGAATGACAAATGGAGATTCAGAGCCTGTGAGAAAAGAAAACAACTGAGGCTCTAGTAGTGAGAGGTGCTGTGGGAGCAATTCTGAAAGAGACCAACAAATCAGCTACAGAAAGGATCATAATAGGACAGTGGGAAAAGGGGACATTGTTTGGAACAGTCCACATTATCTGATGAGAATTCATGGATTCCTTGATTCTCTGACAGAATCCAAATCACTGATGGTCCAAAGTGCCAGATGGTGATACCTGGTAGGCTACAAAACTGAATATAGTAACAGTAATACAGAAAGAGATTGTCGGTCCATGGTGTGCAGCCATAGGGATGCAGCTGAGGAAGTAGACTTAAGTCTACAAAAGCTCATGCTGCTAACTTCTTTCTTTCAGTTAGTCTCAAAGGTGCTACAAGAACTCTCTACATGAAGGGTCACAGGGCCACTTATAGATGTGAAGGTACTCACCCATTCTGTTATAGGCCAAAATGACACTAAAACTCCAGGGATGGCTAAAATATGCCTGACGGTTGCTTGGCACAACCGACACAGGTATCTCCATCCAGGAAGGCCTTCCAGGAGTTTCCACATTAGATAAAAAACTGGTATCAGGATAGCATTCCTGACCAGTATGCAAATGCATTCCCAAAGAAGAGAACAATGGCTGCACAGCATAGTCTCCTCCATATTTGTAACCAAAGCCAAGCAAATGCTTCAGCCAAGGCACTGAACCAGCCAGTACTGCCTGGAGAGACATGTGTAGGGCCTTGGCAGGATTCCAGTGCGCATCACAAATGTCTCCATGGTTCCTTTGTGCAGCCATAAGTCAGAAGAAATCTTCAGCCCTTGCAGCTTCCCCCATGGCATTTCAGTGGACCTCTTCCTCTTGGCATTACCCTCCACACCTCTTAATGACTGCTTATGGGTGCCCCTAATAAGGAGCATACCTTATTTGAGTGGCTAGAGAGCTGGTCCTTTACAGGGCTTATAGGCATCTTTTATAATGAGGGATGTCCCTGACTGGAAGCTTGGCAAGCTTCCCCTTTTATATAGATACCAAAAACATTCCTGTATTTTTGGGTGTGGGTCCTTCATAAAGACATGTGTGCCCATCATGTGATTTTTGGATGTGGACAATCTGTTAATTTTGCAGAGCAATACATGGCCAGGCCAGTTAAAATTAAGACATCCATTTGGTATTTAGACAGAACACAAACTTGAGAATAGTCACAAATTTCAACGGTCCCATATTGTTGCTTTGAAAACCTGACAACACAACAAGTCATAGACAACCTGTTTCTTAAGATACTGTGCATACACAGCCCCTATGAATTGTTGCTTTGGCCCAGGGGATGGAGAAACCCTAAGGAAGGGCTATACTTACTAATTCATTTCAGAGAGAGCTGGAGGGGAGCCTATGGCCAGAGATAAGGGTTATTGTGCCCTTCTCATCTTGAATTACAGAGCCAGTGTAGTGGACTGGTGTGAATGTTGGATTAGAATTCTGGGGGACCCAAGTTCAAATCAAATCAGTCGTGGAAGTCCTGTGGGTGACTTGGCAAGTCACACTCTCCCAAATAGAGAGAAAGGCAAGGACAATAGAGAACAGTTGCTAGGGGGCATGTGTAGGGTTACAATTAGGGTTAGGGTTCTAATATTCAAGCGGACCTGTGCCGGTGCATCCACACCTGGAAGCATAGGGCACTTTAAATTAAACCCTGCATCCTAGGGTGCATATTCTGGATCGCCAACTCAATGTCTGCCACATGTGCAGCGGTGCATTTATATGGCCATTTTAGATCTTTGGCACCCTTTTTCTGGTGCACCGGTGTTGCTGCATGCATACGCACATGCGAAGGTGCACATCTTTGCCAAAGAAGCAGAAAAAAGCTGCTCCTTTTAAGAGCAGCTTTTCCTGGCATATGGCTGCTAGAGGCAACTTCCCTGGCGACTTTTAGACATGTGTCGTCTAAATGCCATGCCTTCAAGTCAGCCTCAAAGCACCTCTTTTTGCCCGTCTGCATAGCCCCATAGTCAGAAGCAGGACTTGGGACATTATTTTTAAAGCTTAAATAATTGCTGTTACTTCTCATACTCTTTGGAAAATAACTGGTTGGTGCTATTACTTGCAGTATTAAGACATTATGTGTTATTGGACTCATTACAGTAATGTTACTTTTTTGTTGCTTCGGTTCAAAAAACCCTTAGGACATAAAAGAAAGGTATAAATTGGGTTGGTAGTGGTCAAAATAACCATACAATGTCTTAAAATGTTCTGAAAGGCAACATTTAAAAGTTACCAGCAAACTTTAAGGAAACCAACATGGTGTAGTGGTTTGAGTTTTGGATTATGGGGGTTCAAATCCCCTTGAAACTTGCCAAGAAAACCCTGTGATAGGATCCCCTTAGGGTTGCCATAAGTAAAAAATGACTTGGAGTCACACAACAAGAACAACAAGAAAACTTTAAACCTGTAAAGAGACATTTCCTTTTGAAATGTGACAATGTTCCACCCTTGTTAGCAAAAAGTATCTTTTTTCAAGCAACTATTAGCCTTTGCAGACTGCCAGAAATAGTGCACATTAAATTGAGGCACTGCCCTGGCTCAGTGCTAGGGAATCATGGGAACTGTAATTTATTGTGGCACCAGAGCTCTCTGACAGAGAAGGCTCAATGTCCCAGAAAAAAATACAATTCCCATGACTCCCTAGCACTGAGCCAGGGCAGTGCCTCAATTTAATGTGCACTATTTCTGACAGTCTGCAAAGGCCCTATATTACCGTGGGTCCTTCATATCCACTGGGGGTTGGTTCCAAGACCCCCCATGGATACCCAAATCCATGGATTCTCAAGTCCCATTATATACAACGGCATAGTAAAATGGTGTCCTTTATATAAAATGGCAAAATCTAGGTTTGCTTTTGGGAATTTATTTTATTTTTGAATATTTTAAACTGGCGCCAGAGGCAGCAGCCCAACCATTGGAGGTACCAACACATCTTTGGAGCCTTGGAGAATAGAAATTGACAAGGTAATTCTCCAGTCCATCGCCCCATCGACACGCAAGTCATATCAGCTCACGTTGCGAGCATTTAGATGTTTCTTGTTAACTGTCGGGGAGGTAGAGGTCTGGCCATTGAAGGTGAAGGTTATCCTCCATTTTGCAGTCCACCTTAGGCAATCAGGTTTATCTCCAGTCACCATCAGAGGCAGAATGGCAGCACTGTCATTTTATTCTAGAGCCAGAGGTTTTAATGACCCTACTGTTGATTTTAGAGTTCGCAGGGCTTTGGAAGGATGGGCTAGGGAGTCCATAACAGTACGAGATAATCGGTTGCCAATAACAGGTCCTATATTGATTAAAATTTGGCAAAACCTCCCATCTACATGTTTCACACCCAAAGAGGTGATATTGTTTAGAGCAGTATTTTTGTTGACCTTTTTTGCGGCCTTGAGGATCAGCGATATTGTCCCTTGTTCCCATACTGATGAATCTGGCCGGGCTCTGTTATTCTCAGATAGCC
Organism: Phrynosoma blainvillii; assembly: GCA_026167975.1. Classification (NCBI taxonomy): domain Eukaryota; kingdom Metazoa; phylum Chordata; class Lepidosauria; order Squamata; family Phrynosomatidae; genus Phrynosoma; species Phrynosoma blainvillii. The sequence goes on along the minus strand of JANUYF010000012.1, from coordinate 9,871,992 downwards.
ATATTTCTGAACAGGGAATACAAATGACAATTAGGCGGTCAAAGACCGATCAGTTGGGGAAAGGACAATCAGTAATTTTGGCTAGGTTACCTGACGGCCATATTTGCCCAATGCTGGCATTATCTGATTACCTCAGAATAAGGCCAAGAGTAACAGAGTATTTATTTTTACATTTATCTGGCCTTCCTTTGATGCAGTTTCAATTTTGGGCTGTGCTGCGAGAGGTTTTGAGACATGCCGGTTTGCCAGTGGCTCAATTTTCTTCTCATTCTTTCAGAATTGGGGCAGCGACGGCTGCAGCAACACATGGTTTAAGTGATAGTGCAATTCGCAAGATTGGCCACTGGTGTTCTAGGGCTTTTAAGTCTTATGTTCGCACCTAAGATAAACTGAATTGCTAATTCACTGATTTGTTCTGATTATATTTAGCAGAACTGAATGGTGGAGACATATGGATACTTGGCCACAGCCTAGTCTTTTGGACCGAGTGGCAGTTCATCGAGCATCGACGAGATTCGACCATGGGATTGAGAGACGTAGGAGCTGTAAGGTGGTTCGGTCGTAGAGGAATGCTTTGGGGAGCTCTACTACCTAGAATTATTGAATTGCTGGCGTCCTTCACACATCCCAAGACCTTGCTAGTTCATTTAGGAGAAAATGATCTGGCAAAACTAAAGTTAGCTAAAAGAATTGTTAATGACATGCAAGAGGTTAAGCGAAGGATGCCAAATACTGTGCACATGTGGACAAAGTTGCTGCCTCAGAGATCTTGGTATGGTACTCGGAGTGATGCGGCCATCAACGGAGCTTGACGTTGGCTGAAAAGATCTGTGGCCAAAACTTTGGGGGAAATGGGAATAATTATTGTTGAGCATGAAGGAATTCAGGTTACATTGCCACAATTGTACAGGGGCGGTGGAGTACATCTCTCTCCAGAAGGGAATGACATATACTTGACTTCTTTGGAGTCATACATTAAAAGAGCAATTTTTTTTCAGGGGGAGGGGATGCCAAGCTAGGCTGGCCCCCTCCTGTGGTGGGTAGCTGCCCCCCCCCCTTGGGGGATAATTAGGTTAATTGGAAACTACTAATGGGGTTTATAAAAAATTCTAACCAAAAAAGTATGATGTCATTTAACCTTGGATGATGTCATATTGTTATGGCGTCATAGAAATCCTTATGACGTCATTTCCGGTTGAGGGAAGGGTTAGATATTTACTGTTATATAATGCATAAACTAATGGACTTGATGCATGCCATGATAGAAGTAATTAATTAATAGTGTTCGCACTTAACTACAAAAACGCATGCGTCAAGAACAAAATTCTCATTTAAGAAATTGTTTAAGAAATTGTTATTTAAATGTTTAATTGGTAGGATTGAAGACCCTGTACAAAATAAAAGTTGTGGCCAATGTTTTACTCAAATAATCGCATTTGGTGTCCTTTGTGCCGATGCAATATGCATTCCATTGTTTTTGCAACTACTTGCCTCACTCAGCTGCAGTCTGCCCATAATTGCAAGTAGTTGCAAATATGATGTGCGGCCATAGGTCACACCACACCACGGGGGGGGGGGGGGGAGGGAGGAGGGGATAGCCGATTTCCCAAAAACTGAGGAGGGATCCATCATTCTCACTTGTTGAACACTTTGGAATCAATTCTTTTCAAAAGAACCGCCAAAAAAGCTAGTGTCAGGAAACTGCAGTATTTTTGCATTTGTCTCACTTCATCATGATTGCAACTGAGCTCAATAGGAATGGAACGAGTTTCATATGGGAACGACAGACATATAACCCGATTAGCAATTCATTTTAAATCATAGTGGGAATGAGGCCATAGAATCATAGCGCTGGAAAAGACCACAAGGGCTATCCAGTCCAATTTCCTGCCATGCAGGAATACACAGTAAAAGCACTCCCAACTGATGGCCATCCAGCCTCTGTTAAAAGAACCTCCAAAGAAGGAGATTACCACTCCCCAAGGCAGCATATTACACTTTCAAACAGCTCTTACTGTCAGGAGGTTCTTCCTAATGCTTAGATGGACTCTCTTTTCCTGTAACTTGGATCCATTGCTCTAGGTCTTATTCTCTGGAGCACCAGAAAATAAGCTAGTGCCATCCTCAATATGACACCCATTTAAATATTTAAACAGGGCAATTATATGACCTCTTAACTTTCTCTTCTCCAAGCTAAACATGTCCAGCTCCCTAAGCTGCTCCAAATACAACATGGTTTCCAAACTGGAAGCAAGAGAGAAGTGTGAGAGATAAAGTGAAGGTGGAGGAGAAAAAGAGAAAGAAAAGTGAGTGGTGTAAGTGGTGAGTGCAAGAAACAATGCAGGGGGCTGTAAGGTAGTTTGGCTGAGAGGTAAATTCACCTAACCAATTCCATGGCCAATTTAGAATGGGTGGCACCTGGCTTGAAAGCAATACATGTGGAAAAGGTCTAGGGATCTCAGTAGACCATAAACTAAACATGAATAAACAGTGTGATGTGGTGGCCACAAAAGCCAATACAATTTTGGGCTGCATCAACGGGTGTATAGTGTCTAGTGTCCACTCTATTCTGCCTTGGTCAGACCTCATGTGGAGTACTGTGTCCAGTTCTGGGCACCACAGTTCAAGAAGGATATGGAATGTGTCCAGAGAAGAGTGGCACAGACTTGAAACAGATAAGCAAAATAAACTGCCTTCCGGCCAATTTGAGAGCATGGTGTTCAAATGACACACACACCCAAACTGTCTGGAAGCCATGCCAAAACTGCCTAAGATGGCCCAAACCCAGCTGCAAAAGGAATAGCAAAAACAACAACACTCCTGTGAGAGTCATTTGAGATCGCAGTGCCTGCTCGCTGTGGTCCCACAGCCAACAGGGTGGGAGCAGCCTCTGGTCACTCCTTTTGCCCCATCTGCATGACCCCCAAGATGATCAAAGGTCTGTAAACCAAGACCTACAAGGAATGGGGGCGGGGGGAGCTTAGTACATTTAGTTTGGAGAAGAGAAGACTGAGGTTACTTGATAGCTGTCTTTAAATGTCTGGAGGGATGCCATGTAAAAGAGAGAGCAAGCTTAAAGACCTTCTTTACTGTAAGAACAGTTTGGCAATCGAACATACTGCCTCAAGGGAGGGTGGGTTCTCCTTCTTTGGAGGTCTTTAAACAGATTTTGGCTGGACATTGTGCTAAAGTGCTATAATAATAATAATAATAATAATAATAATAATAATAATAATAATAATAATAATTTCTATCCCGCCCCTCTGCCGAAGCAATCGGGGCGGCTTACAAAATTAAAATGTCACAATATACAATCTCAAAGAACCCCCTCCCACCCCTTAAAATAGCATTAAACATTAAGAATATAAAACAATAAAAACAATAAAAGAATCAGCTATAACATCTAAAAAAAAATCATAATAGCAGGCAGGCAACAGATTATAAATGCAACAGAGGGTAGAGATAGGGTGAGCTCACTCCTTAGGCCGGGAAAAACTAGTCTGGAAAGGCCTGCCAGAAGAGATCCGTCTTTACAGCCTTTTTAAAGTTGTTTAAGCTGGTAATCTGATGGATCTTGTCCGGCAGGTAGTTCCACAATCTGGGAGCGGTTGCCGAGAAGGCCCTCTGGGAGGTTCAGACAGCCTAGCTTTAACAGGCTGAAGCAAATTCCTCCCAGAAGACTGAAGTGTGCGGCGTGGATCGTACAGAAGGAGGCGGTCCCAGAGATAGGTTGGACCCAAGCCATGTAGGGCTTTAAAGGTCATAACCAACACTTTGTAATCAGCCCAGAAACTGATCAGCAGCCAGTGAAGTCTTTTCAAGACAGGTGATATATGGTCTCGCCTGGATGTTCCGGAGACCAGTCAGGCTGCCATATTCTGTACTACTTGAAGTTTCTGGACTAAGCACGAGGGTAGCCCCATGTAGAGCACATTACAGAATTCAAGATGAGAGGTCACCAGCACACGTACCACAGTTTCAATATCCCTTACTTCCAGGAAAGGGCCAGCTGGTGGATCAGCCGAAGCTGATAACAGGCACTCCTGACTGTTGCATTTACCTCATTTGACATCTGGAGTGACGGATCCAGGAGTACCCCCAGACTGCAAACACAGTCCTTTGAGGTGTTTGAAATATTTTCTTGATATCTGCTAGGATGCTCAAGAAACAGGAGAGATTGCTTAATCTCACCAGCAGAATAAAGCACAGCAAAATAATGATGGGCAGGAACAGACTAGATCCACCTTCATCTCCCACACCCACGTGTCTACAAAACAACACAGAGATTTCAATTAGAGTAAAATGAAATGATATTTACTTACAAAATCATGTATATGAAGATATACATGTCTAGCTTCATGTTGCAAAGAAAAAGAAGTAGAAAAGTAGTTCTATATGCTTCTAAGGAAGTTTTGCTCTAGCATGCTTGCTGGTCCAGCATCTCCAGGGAAAAGACAAAGGGTAATAAAGATTCTCAAGCATGGGCCAAAAGGTGAGGTGTGCTTAGTTAAAAACAGGAAATGAGGAGGGGATATTAGTGGGCAATAAAACTACCATAGACATGCATACCTATATTCCTAGAAAGACTCAGCATGCGAAGTTGCTATATCCCAATACGCAGAGAGTGTGACCGCATCCAGGACTAGAGGTTGTATCCCAATACCTAGTTTTGGGGCCACTACTGTTAGTACCTCCATTTTTTCTGGATTAAGTCTCAATCTGTTTTTCCTCATCCAGCCCATTACCGCTCTAAGACAGTCATTGAGAGGAGAGACACCATCAGAAGCCAAGGCCGACGACCGAGGCATGGAGAAATATATCTGGGTGTCATCAGCACACTGATAACACCTAGACCCATGCCTCCAGATGATTTCTCCCAGCAGCTTCATACATATATTGAATAACATTGGGGACAGGATGGCACCTTGCAGTATGCCACAATTAAGTTCCTTTTTTGTGGAGCAACTGTCCCCGAGGAACACCTTCTGAATCTGCCTGAGAGGAAGGAACGGAACCACTGCAACGCAGTGCCTCCAATTCCTAACCCCCTCAGGCGATCCAAGAGGATGTTGTGATCTATTGTATCAAAAGCTGCTGAGAGGTCTAAGAGCACCAACAGGGTCACACTACCCCTGTTGATGCTCAAACGAAGGTCATCAGCCAAAGCCACCATGGCAGTCTCAACTCCAAATCCTGTCCTAAAGCCAGTTTGAAATGGGTCCATCAGTGATAAATGTGTATTCCCAAATGGCAGGTAATTGTACTAGTGGCCCTTGTATAGAATAGAGAGTGAAAGAAAATGCAGCTAGGTTTTGCATCTCTGGTCCAAAATACACTGTAGAAATAACCCAGTGCTCGGGAACCCTGGGAATTGTAATTTATTATGGCACCAGAGCTCTCTGACAGAGAAGGCTAAATGTCTCACAAAACTACAGTTTTCAGAATTCCCTAGTAATGAGCCAGGGCAGTTAAAACGGTCTCAAACTGGATGCTTCTGCAGTGTGTTTGTGTGAAATAAACACAGTGAAAGGCAACAACACAATCAACTTAGCAGTGTTGAACTGAATAATAGCTGTAGCAAGGCAGGAAGACTTAAGGAGGTTTCATAGCGTAAATCCCCACTTGCAGAGTTATACACTGATAGGGCCACAAAGCCCTTGTGCTGAATGGCAGAGTTGGGCAACTGAATGATCAATGCGCACCCCAAGACATATTTGCATACAAAGTGACACTTCATCTGCAACTCTACTTCATGATAGGCTGACAAAAGGGGAGCTGTGGCCATCATGAGAAAGTCAGACTACATACAGGAGGCAAGAGAAAGCTGTCCAACACTACATTTTCCATAATCCTCTTCAAAGATACATATGAATATATGAAGACACATATGAATATATGAAGGAACTACAGAAATTACTTAGAAAATTCTCCAGTGATGTACAGAACCAAATTCAAATGGACACACCCTAGAAACCAAAGTAGATATCTTTTATTTACTACCCAGTATGCACAAATGAAGAAGACCTATTATCTCAAGCATTAGAACTCTGACTTGGGATATCTAGATATATGAAGTCAGTTCTGAAGCCATATGCCATCAACATTCCAAGCTATATGAAAGATACAACTGATTTCCTGAAGAAAATACAGTCCATCCACACACAGAGAGAACACCATCCTAGCCACTGTGGATATGGAATCCCTATACACCCAAATCCCAAACCAGTGGGGGCGGGGGGACTACAAGCTATCAAGAATACCATCCTAAATAAGGCTACAGTAGACCTAGCCACCAAAGTCTGCCACTTTGTATATACTCATAACTACCTACCTTTTGGGAATAATATGTATCTCCAAGTCAGTGGCACTGCCATGGGTGCCTGCATGGCACTACAGTATGCAAACATCTACATGGCTGACCTGGAACAATACTTCCCCAGCACATGCACCTCAAAACCTTTCCTCTACCTATGGTTTCTTTATGACATCTTTATAATTTGGCCACAAGGAAAGCAATCACTTGAGAAGTTCCACCAGTATTTCAATAACTTCTGCCCTACCAGAAACCAAGCTTGGAGCAAACCACAACAAATTTACTTTCTTGACACCTCTGTCAATGGACTTCTAAGCATCAGGCTCTATCAAAAACCCACTGATTGCTACACATACTCACATGCCTCCAGTTTTCACCCAGAATAACTCTATTGTTTATAGTCAAGCCGTCCAATACAACCACATCTGCTCAGACCCACAAGACAGAGAGACTCAAAACTCTTGGATTTACAACAGTCATTTCTCAATCTACAATACCTAAGGAGATGAAGAAACAAACAAAACAAGATTAACATGCAGACACCATTTATTACAAGACAGACCGAAACCACAAAATGACAGAATATCCCTAGTGGTCATCTACAATCCCTAGCTGAGAGCACTCAAATGTGTCATCAATGAGCTACAAGCAATTCTGGAGAATAATAGCTCCCTCATATTCTCTGGGATGCAGGCCTTTATTGTCCTATTGTCAACCTCCAAATCTTAAACAACAGGAGGCATAATATGAATAGTAATACAGGGACACAAATCCTACTACAAACCTAGATGCCAACTCTGTCCCCAAATCTATTCTGGAAACAATATTACAGCAGCCAATGACATCATCCACAATGTCAGAGGTACATTTGCATGCTCTTCCTACCATATTATATGTGGCATCCTATGCCAGCATTGGACAAACAGAATTAATGGACATAAATCTGACATTAGAAATAGCAATACCCAAAAACCAGTTGCAGGGCATTTCAACCTTCCTGGACACACAGTATGGGATTTAAAGGCTGCAGTTCTTGAACAAGGAAATTACAAAGGAAGACTAGAAAAATAAACTGCTGATAGTTTTCTGTGGGTTTTCCAAGCTATGCGGCCACATTCTGGAAGAGTTTATTCTGGACATGTCACCTGCATCTGTGGCTGGCATCTTCAGAGGGTGGTGGCATGGAAGTATGTTTGGTATATATATTTGTGTGACCCTTGATTTACATACTAATCTGTATGTTGGTCTGTTGTTAGATGGAAAGGCCTCAGGGTGGGAGGATAAGTGAGGTACATGTGTGTCCATGTCCACTGGGCTCTACAGGCTAATGGTTTCTCCAGCTCAGACAAAAACCACAGGAGTGAAGACAAACAAGCACCCAAAGGGAAGGTATTTTTACATCAAAGGAGTTATGGACATAATGGGGAAACTGATGGGGAAACACAACCTCCAAATGATCTACAGACCAACCAAGAAAATCCAGCAAATGCTGTGCTCAGCAAAAGGCAGGGGGAAGCCTCTCATTGCCACAGCAGTTCACTGCATACTGTGCAACTTTGGGCAGGTCTACTTAGGGACCAATAAATGCAGTGTCCAAACATAAATCAAAGAACATGAGAGACACCGCAGACTGAGCCAGTCAGAATAATCAGCACTAGCAGAACATGTAATAAACCAACCTGGACATAGAATGCTATTTGAAAACACTGAAATTCTGGACCATGCCAACAACTATCAGGTCAGAATGCACAGGGAGGCCACTGAAATCCAGAAACACCTGGACAACTTCAACAGGAAAGAAGAAACACTGAAAGTAAACAAAGGGAGAAAACAGATGGCTTGTTTGCTCGCCAGGTTGGGGCCATGGCAAAAGCATACCATGCCCCTAACCCAGCCTTTTCCCAGTGCAAAAAGGGTAACTTTGCTGCCACAGCAGTGATTTGTTTGCATTTCTTCAGTGCAGCATGTGCATCCCACTCCCACAACTCTGTAAATATGCTCTACATCTAAGCATTTATTGTCATTCTGTACCGCATCCAAGGAAATGGGTTTAAATCCATGAAAGATCATGCAAAAATAAGAACCAGTTGGTCTTAACGATGCAGCCATATTCCCCCACATGACTTACAATCAATTATAGATTTGATTTTTAGACTTCATTTCATTCTTCCTTTATGTTTGAGATTCTGACTTATTTATAGACTCAACTTATTTTTATCCTGCTTAATGTGTTTTTGTGTGATGGCCAGTAGCTCAACACCTAATAAAATGAATGGCCGAATTTCATTATATTTTTGTTATTCCAGTGCATAAGGTCATCCAGTTCATGATGAACTTGGAACAATCTGTATTAATAGTGTTTCCTAATGGGTAAAATTATTTATTTTATTAGAGCAAGGTTTAATTTTTTTTAAACTTTGGTTTTTAATTTTAACAGGGAAGAATAATGATAGTATTTTTTTTTCAGATGAAGAGTTCTGTGAAACTTGAAAGCATGCTCCTATAGCAACACAGTTGGTTTAAAAGAATGTACTGGTGTTTCTTAATGAATAAAATAGTCAGAAGGATCATCTGACTTGCATACAGATCTTCAAAAATATATGGCAGGTGCAGAAGGAGACATGCTCCTGTGATTCCAAACCACACCAGGAAATGGTATAACTGCCTTGGGTTTCTCACTTCAAAGGAAAGAATATGGAATATTAAGAATATATGCACTTGCCAGTGTTGAAACCAGCTCAATAATAAACTTCCTTTCCAGCAGCTGATCTGAATGAAGGACCATGTTACTGGATGAAATAGTACTGACTGGAGAATCAGTTCATGCCAAGCATGAACTAAAAGTGAGAATAGAAGAATAAATGAGCTAAAGTGCAAGAATTCTGACTTAGGGGAACAAGAAGAAGCACGTTGGTGGAGGTACTGGGTTGTCTGCCTTAAAAAGAACCAGATCTTCTAAAGGTGTGGGGGGGGGGAAGGTAATATCAGGTGCTGTGCAGTACTGGCAGAGTCAGCATATGGTGGACCCAAACAGCTCTTCTTTCTTCTTGTCACTTACAACTCCAGCACAGGTCTGGGTGGCTTCAGGACCACTGGTGGAGCCAGCAAAACCTATTAGTTACCAGTTCCTTTATGCCAGGCAGGCAACTTCTCAAAGTTTAGGCACCACAAACACGCACACAGCTGGCAGGGCTGCATCTCCCCATCCCAATTATTTTTATTTTAAAAAGGCTCCCTATAGCCTCTGGGGCTAGGGAGGCAATTTTTCTAGGTCCCTCTCCCACACATGATGTAGGAGATTATCGTATGGCTTAAATACTACTACTTACCACTCCCGAATTTAATTTGAATTCGCACTGCAGCCGTGTTTTATCACACAGCTTTTGTAGTGGAATCGAACTTTAGACTAGATCCCCACTCCAATACGCATCCGAAAATGCGCTCCGGCAGCCATTTTTCCAAGTTGGAACCTTCCGACTTGGAAAAATGGCTGCTGGAGCGTGTTTCCCAATTCACATTTGAGAGGGAATGCACCCAGACAGCTTTTTTTGGGGGGGGGGGGAGCCTTGTGATAAGATCTGGTTCCAGCCCGAAATGGGTTCTAATTTGAAAGAGGTAAGCTGGGTCTGAGAGGAGAAATAGTGCTAATTGAGTCCACTTTAAGGGTTAGGGTTAGTGCTAGAGAATCATGGGAATTGGTTTTTGTTTTTTTTTTCTGAGACATTGAGCCTTCTCTGTCAGAGAGCTCTGGTGCCACAATAAAATACAGTTCCCATGATTCCCTAACTCTAACCCTAACCCTTAAAGTGGACTCAATTTGCACTATTTCTAGCAGTCTGCAAAGGCCCTTAGTCTTTTTTCAAGCTGGAGGTGACCAGAAGTAACTTGCTGTTCTGGGAAAACCAAAGCCCCTCAGCTTGGTTAAGACAACAATCTTACAAAATTGATCCCCCTCAGCCTCTAATGTGAGGGCCCTTTTAAAAATAAAAAATGTGGGGGGGGGGGTAGGATTACAGAAGTGGAGTGGTCTTCCCTGGGAGACAGGCATGCAGACTACAGGCGCACTAAGCTCATCCTAATTTCAGAAGTGGTTTCTGATGCAAATGCCTTTTTCTCTGCCACATGTAGCCAACCAAATCCAAAGAAAACATGATCTGGTTGTCCTGCCATGATTCCTGAGGAGAAGCCTGACAAAGTGTTTCTGTCTCCAAACTACAGCCATTATGAGCCACCAAGTATAACAACACCCTTATGCAGAATATCCCTTCTTTCTGAACAGCCTGGCCAGAGAGAAAGTGTTGATCTCCTTAGCTATTGTTCCATTGTTTAAGCAAAATCTTAAGCAAGGAGGCATTATAGTGGTAATCTGCCCAGAAACCTCCTTAAAGCTCTAGCAGATTGCAGTTTCCATGGTCATTTTCTTCTAGCTCTGTCAGCATGCCAATATCACTGTGACCTGAGAAGTACCCACTTGAATTTGTTCCAGAACAACACTTTTCGCTTTGCTTACCTTACCTTTCCTCCTTCTGATGCTTTCCCTTTTCCATATTTGCAGTTTTGAACCCTGGGGCAGAGATAATGTTGCCTATCTCATACATTATTTTCCTTTCATTTCCTTTCTTGTTTTTGTTTGTTAACAGCTTGCATTTGCTACCCACACACACCATACCCCCATGTCCTTTCCACCCTGGTCTTACCAGTGCATTGCATGAATACACTGTTGCAAGGAGGCTGGTAAATGTTCCGGTTCTCCCATACATTGTAGTGTCCGACCTTTTATCCTCGTCCTTCAAGCAGTGGCTTTGCAGAGCCACTTTGGTTGAGGACTGTAACTTGGGACAAGCAAGAATCCTGAGTGGTAGGGGAAGAAATAGATGCCAATGTGTCTCTTTTTGGGATCTGTGGGGACTTCTATAATTATTTCCCTTTTGCAAACACAATTCAATTTTAAATCACTATATTTAATAATTTAACAATTGTTACAGTTGGTAACACTATTTAACAACAATACAAATTATATATTAAATTTGATGCATGTGCACTGTCCTGAAAGTTATGTGCATCCAATACAGGACTCTCCAGGTTTTGAGTTGCAGGAGGGGAGATTTCAATTGAACATTAGAAGAAATGTCTTGACAATGAGAATAGGACGTTTTCACACGGGGATTTTTGCGGACGCAATCCTACCTCCGTCCGGCGTCACTCCGGATCTTTTTCCGTGTGTTCACACGACGTCGTCCCTAGCCACGCCCTATCCAGCGCCATCCCCGGCGCTACCCAGCATCCGCCCGGCTCTTTTAAATTCCGGAATTCTTGAGGAGTTACACTCTTGCTGCCGGAGTCATGCCACAATGGTACCGGTTGCGCTGTGTGTGTGAACACAACAGACGTATCGTGGAGTATTTCCAAGTTATGGCCCATGGTTCCCCGCGCCATTTCTCATGGATCTTTGAGGAAGCATCTTATGACGTGTATCTTACTTCCTGTTTGGATCGGGCAACAAACAGTGCGGGTATTAAGGCAATTTATTTTTCTTTTGGGGGATATGTGGCGCCGCACGACCAGGGGTTGGGGGGGGAGATCAGGGATGGTTTTGTTGACCAGAATTTGGGCGGGGGGGGGAGATCTTTTTTGTTTTCTGATGTTTCTCTTTTCTCAGGTGTGGATACCTGGCTGCCAGCAACATGCCAGAGGCCATGGAACCTGGTCGCCTATTCATCCTGCCGGCGCTATGGATGTGTAAGTGTTACCTTGATTTAATGTATTGCATGTATTCTTGGCTCATGATACTATTACTAGGGGCAGGACTAGTTTAAGACATTTTTTGTTGCCTGAGGAAAGGGACTAATCATGTGGTATGCTTTTATTGAGAGCATGCTGTGGTTGTTTGAACATTTTTGTACTACAACCCTGGCCTGGAGATCAATCTTGAATTCCCCACTAGAGCATGAAAGCCAACATGGTGACCTTGGGCAGGTCACACTCTCTCAGCCCCGGAGGTTGGCCACAGCACAGCATACCCCCTCTGTAGCTTGTCAGAGGCGTGGGGTTGAAATAATAATTATCATTATTGTTGTTGTTATTATTACTGTTATTATTACTGTTATTATTACTATTGTTATCATTATTATTGTTTTCATCATGAGCCTGACATGACTCTCTGACAATAACCACAACAACGACAACAATGCCACTTCGGCTTTCAGAGCTGCACCCTCTGGGATCATGGGATTTGTAGTTTGCTGAGGCCCTCAAGCTCTTTATCTGACCATTCTGAATGACCCTACCTATACTGAAAATCCCAGGAATGTTTACAATGGTTGCCGTGGCAGTAAAAAAAGGTAGCGATTATAAAGTGTACATGGGCTTGCGATGGCCCTAAAAGCTGGGTCTTGTTGATTCGCACTTTATTTCTGTAAGGTGATTATACCTTGCCTTTTCTGTCTGGCTACCAAAGTGGCTTGTAAGTTGTGGTTTTTGGCATTTTTCGGCCCCCAAGGTTACATTTGCATATATATACTAATATGGACAGACAGGCAGATAGATATAGATAAATATATATAGAGAGAAATATATATATATGTATGTATATAGATCTACCTATATAAAGACAGAAAGAAAGGGAGGTCAGGAGAGAGGGAGAGAGGAATGGAGGGATAGACAAGTGTACGGATTACTGTGGCCAGTGTGTTACCTACAGAGATAGGGACACAGTACGCTATAACTCCCTACACATGCACTTTTGGTTTTTTCTGGATGTCTCCGTCATATTTCAGGTCATCTATATTTACAGCTTCATATATATATATATATATATATATATATATATATATATATATACCTTATCTATATTCCTGTTCTTTGGCAAGGTGGGGGAAATCCTTAACGACCTAACTTGAGCACCAGCCATGCAAGAATGTCCTTTCTATGCACCTCCAAGGAGGCCCTTCTTGTTGGTACGGTGCGGGAAAACCTGTACTTTGATCTACTTCTACCTCCTGCTATGCAGGAATGCCATTTTTATGCTCCCCCCCCACAGGTCCTTCCTGGTTGTGCTTCGATTGATGTACAGTAAAATGAAGTTGGCTCCACAAAAGTCCAAGCACATGTCTCCATGCTCGGGTGCCCTGTTCTGAGAGGGAGGAGTTTTTCTAGTCCATCATGGAGTTGGAAGAGACCGCAAGGGCCATCAAGTTCAACCCCCTGCCATGCAGGAACTCCCAATCAAAGCATCCTCGGCAGATGGCCATCCAGCCTCTGGTTAATGTTTTTTGTGATGTTTCCCTCTTTGCTTGCATTGCACTTCTCTAGGGTCAGAGCTAAGAAGCAAGCCATATCAAGACAGTTCCCAGCACTGATTTGATAACTGCAACACTTTTCATATTTTCACATTCTCTTGTCAAGAGAAACAAAACGAATCTCCCTTGCTTTTTGGCCCTCCATGGTATGCTGCTGCTTGCTAATATCCTGCACTGCTCTGATTGTGATATGTATGCATAATACTGTAACAAGAGATGCTTTTGCTTTTAATCTATTCCTGTGGTCCTTTCCAATTAGGTTCTAGTGATCTTCTTCTTTTCTCTTTCAGATACACCTTCTGCCGTCCTACCTATCTAAATACTGCTGGAAAGGAGTTGAAAAGGTGCTTCTGATGTGTCTGTTTTCAATGCGCCCCCCCCCCAGACCATTAAAGAAAATGCCATAGAATGTTTTCTAACACAAAATAAATTGTTTATTTAAATAACATTATTATTTGGCTACACATTCATTTATTTGATAACAAAAAACAAACAAAAAAAACCCCAGGGGGCGGGAGGGACAAATTAATGAAAAAAACAAAGTAGATCAATAAATTAATATTAAGAAAATAAAAAAAACCCCTCTGACTGTTGTCACACACATGGCAGAGGGGGGTGGGTTGGATAACGAAAAAAAAAATATTCACGAGGCGGGGACCGGTGCACTTGAAAATGCTGCACTCATATTCTCAGCTGGTCCACCTGCCATTCCAGGGCACCGAGCCTCTCCAGGATCTGCTCCTGGGAGCGTGTGAGAGCCGAAATCAGTTCCCTCACTATAGGGCCAGGAAAAAAAAAGAAATACATCATTATTGCTTGCTGGCTTACATGTCTGACGGTATGGCATTATTTGCTTTTTCAACACTGACAAAACACTTACATGGTCGTTCTTCAGCCACGTCCTCCGGCTCGGGGGGGGGGGAATGGCTCATCATCCCCAGGCTGCTCCCCAGCCTGTCCCTCGCCAGGAGGGTGTTCTTCTTCCTCCTGGGAGGGGGGAGATTGGCTCTCCCTTCTTCCTCCTCCACCTGTTGTGGTGGCGGGCTTCCCTCCGGCCTGGCCGGCGCTTGCTCCTCTTCCTTGGCTCTTTCCTGAGGGTCATCCTCTGGTTCCTCTCCTGGAAGTAAAGACATATATAAAACAGAGGGTACATTATCTGTTGCAGACATTCTTCTTGCCATTAATATTACATAGGCGATATTTTAGGCAGAAAAAAACTTTAAGGACAGGTAGACATGCAAATGTACATATGCACCCCTACATGTGTTACAATAATATTGCAGGGACTTACCTAGTGGTCTTCGGGCACGCCTGCCATTGGGGCGGCCTGCCTGCTCCCACAACTGCCTCAGCTGCCTGTAGAAGGGTGGGTACCCTCCCACGGGAGGGTCCCTGTGGAACAAGGCTCTGGCCCAGTAGAAGGCATTCCTGAGGACTTTAACCTTCGATCTAACCTGGGCAACAGTCCTCTGGAACCCTCTACGGGCCAGCCTTCTGGAGAGGCGGCTGTAGATGTGGTGGTTGGGGTGCGAGCTGGACACCATGATCAGGGGGAGGTTGCGGCTGGCACCCATAATATCAAGCAAGGCCTCAACTTCGGAGGGAAGCCACATTTGCCACCTGTTGGCCATAGCTGTGGATTTCCCTATGGGCAATGTACATCCACCTCCAATAGGTGTCGCTAGACCGGAAGTACGGTCATTGCGCATGCGCGCTAACACCACCACCTGCTTTTTCTCCATCGCCTGCTGCACGTGGAACTCATTTCGGAGATCGGCTGCAAAAGTCGCCTTGGCGCTAATATCATCATTGCGCGACGGTCAGGACCTTTCGGTACTGATTTCAGCTATTGGCAATTGGCATCTATTTCTATTTTTGTTTTTTTAAAACAGCGAAATGGCTTCCTCTTCTGCTGCTCCTTCCGAACCCCAGAAAAAGGGAAGGTGTATCGCCTGGGGCCACAGGGAACTGGTGGAACTCATATTTCTGTGGGGTGACGAGAGAGTGCAGAGGGAATTGGTTTCAAACCATAGGAACCATTTGATTTATACAGATATTTCTAACAAGCTTAAAGAGAAGGGGATCAACAGGTCTCTGGACGAAGTTAGGAATAAATGTAAAGGTCTGAGGGCGGAGTATAGGCGTGTGACAACACACAACGCATTAGCGGAAGTGCTCCGGTTTCTTGCCCTTATTTTGCGGAGCTAGATGTATTTTTAAGAAAAGACAGGGCGATTTTCCCCAAAAGAGTAGCGAAAAGCCTCAAGGTTGTGAGGGCAGCAGCCGGGGAAGGAGGACAGGAGGGGACTTCATCACAGGCAGCTCCGTTATCACCAGGAGAAGGACCGTCAACCTCAGCCATACATGTGCAAGGTGGGTATTTTTAGAACCATGTGCTTCTAATAGCCCTTTGCTTTTCAGGGGGGGGGGGGGTTGGTATTTAGGGTTCTTCCAGGATAGCTTTGTTGATATATACTAAATACAATATATTAACCATATATATAGCATGCATTTAATCTGTTTGCAAAGATAGAACGACTATTTATCCTTTCCATGGAATTATGGGCAATTTTGGGGGGGCCTCTGGGGTCGGGGGGGTTGGGTAGTAGGGTTTAGGGGGTCCCCTATTGAAGGCCTTGAAGGTGCTTGCAGCTGTTGAACCACTAACCCAACCAAGCAAGTATCTGAAAACTGTGGCAGTGGACGTAAAGAAAACCACTCATATTAACAGTTAACTAATGGTTTATTTTTTAACCGAACATAATTGGAAAACATATAAACATATATACATATGTGCATGCAGCTGTAAAACAACAAACCCAAGCCAGCAAGTGTCACAAAATGGTGGCAGTGGATTTTAAGGAAACCACTCCCGCTCGGCTATCATGGCCACGATAGCCCCACAAACCATTTTCCCCTCTGTCTGCCTTCTGCGGTCTCTCGCCGCCTGTGAGTCTTGCACCATAGGTGGGAGATGCAGTTCACCGGAGGGCTGCCCGGCGTGCAATGCATGGCCCCTTGTCTCACAAATGTTGTGAAGTACCACACATGCCGACACCACTGTGGCAAAGTGCTCCTCCCCAACAGTCAGCCTAGCTCCAAGGCAGCCCCATCTTCCTTTTAAACGTCCGAAGGCTCTTTTGACCACACACCGAGCCCTGCTAAGTGCCATGTTGAAAGCCAATTGATTTGGCCCCAGAGTTCCTGTGTACGGCTTCATGAGCCATCGCCGCAAGGGGTATGCCCCATCCGCTATTATCAATGGCGGTACCTGCACTCCCCTGATTGTGATGCTCGGGTTGCCTGGAACAAATTCTCCCTCATCCATGGTCTGGCACAACGACGAATGCCTGAAGATGAAGGCATCGTGGTTGCGCCCTGAGAAGCCTGCCTCGATATCAAGGAAGAGACCGGTGGCCGACGTCAGTCCCTGAAGTACAATCGAGTATCCATACTTGTGATTGTAATAGTCCTCCGCATTCGCCCTGGGAGGGTGAATCGGAATATGGGAGCCATCCAGCGCGCTGACACAGTGGGGGAAGCCCAGTTGCTCGAAACCTTCCATCACCTGCAAGGTAAAAAGGAGGACAATAGAGGAAAAGCCATTAGAAGCAGGGTAAGATCCACATGTTCATGCTCCCCATCTATGAATGTCTCACAGGAAACAGCCTTGCCAATTGCCCAGCCGTGATTTAGTCCCCATAATTCTTTGTTAGCTATGCACCCAACTGCTTTGCTGTCTGCCCAGTTATCACCGTAGATGCTTGTGGCTATCCATACCTATATACATCTACACCACAGAAGAACCCTCCCTTTCAGCTATCCTTAAAGCTCCCTTTGCAAAGAAATGCACCCCCGACACCAGCGCTTGGTAACCAGCTTATATATATATATAGACATGCACACCCGCACCCTGCACACGCAAGAGGCAATACCACAGAGGCAAGGGAGAAATTAGCAAATTACTAAATTGTTCCAAAGGAAGCACAAAACCATGCCTCCCATTTTTATGTAGCACTCTCAGCTTATTGTACAGCAGTATTATTATTGCAAAGCATTTAATTTAAGTTAAAGGAAGCAGAGGCCAGGAACACAATGGAAGGAGATGAACCTACCCGGCGATAGTCCCCAAGGCACACTGTTCTTGGAAGAAGTACTCTATCTATTGCAGTGATGACCTCTATGCATATGATGTAGGCTGTAGAGACCCCAATCTGGAAGTGCCGTGCCACTCTCCTGTAGTTGAGGGGGGCAGAAAGCCACCAGATGGTGATTGCCACCCTCTCTTCCACCAAGATGGCCCTCCTCATGGTGGTGTCCTCGGCCTGGAGGTAAGGGCGCAGAGCCTCTGCTATCTCGAACAAGGTGGATCTGGACATCCGAAAGTTTCTTATCCACATGTCCTCGTCCCAGAGTTGAAGCACCTCATCTGCCCACCAGTTCCGGATGACTTGTGGCCTGACCCACCACCGGAATGGACGGGGGACAGTGCTGGCATGGAAACCCCGGCCCAAGCGGCTTGGTCGTCCTGAAATCCTCCATAACAGCTGATGGGCTGTGCAGCCTGTGATGCCACGCCGCCTCATGAAGCGACGGACCCCAGCCAGCACAGCCCTGCGCCTTGCCCTGTGATCCTGCTCCTCCTTCTCCAGCTCTACCTGCAACTCACGGGTTAGCAGAAGAGCAGACTCCATTCTCTTCAGAAGCGGCAGCTCTCTCACACAGCAAAGGAATGGCGACCGGACAGCAATGGCGATTGAAAAACAATAGCGCTATAGCGACGGAAGTGACGAAAATCGCATGCGACGGTTGCGGCGAGCATTCCTTTTACTGCGCATGTGCAAGAACTTCTTTTGCCGGATCGAGGCAGGGATCCTCGGACTTGTGTGTGAACAGGAGTTCCGCCTCCCAGGAGCGGATCCAGCGCAGTGTTGCTAATTCCGCAAGGATGATAGTGTTAGGTTTAAATGGGATATAGAGTCAATGTTAAAATGTTGAAATGTAAAAGATGTGTGTCTGTATTTTTCCATGCTGTGAAAAGTTGTTTTTCTGAGAGCTTGATTCATAGTTATCAGCCCCAGGTGTGATTTAGCCAAAACAAGAAGCTAACAAGACTCAATTCTATGGGAAAGAGGTATTGTTTATATTATGGTTTTTGTAAACATCGTTAGGCTTGGGAAAGTTACTCACGTGGTGGATGACGGACAACAAGAGGCTGGGTTAACATACATCATACTGTCATTATCCAATTAACATAAAGTTAACACCTAGAAGGTGGAGTATGGGATGGGCTTAGAAAATCCTTTGTCTAAGAAATTTTTTTTGTTCAAGATGTGAGCGCGTGTGTGGATGCAGTGGTTTTAACTGCAACAAGTTGGATCCTAATGCTTTTGGGATTCTTAAAGATGTAATCTTACATGGCTGAACTGGACAAGTTCATCACAATGGATTTTACTTAGTTATCTTATTTTTACTTTTTATATGCATTAATAAAGCTATGCTTTCGGACTTTACAATGTGTCTTCTTGACTGAGGAAGACAGGATGCTGGAGAAGAGAAGCTGAGCCAGTTGATGGCAAGTCTACACAGTGGCTGTGGATCGCAGCAGCCAGCTTGTCCTGCAGACTCTGCTGGGTGCCAAAGTGCATCACTACAACACTCATCATCCACACACCAACAAGGGTTACGGGCCCAGTTTGTGGCTTGTTTTTGCCAGTTATGGCTGTTTTGCCAATTTAAGACTGTTTTTGCCAGTTGTGGCTAGTCTGGCTGCAGAGGCTTGTTATTGCAAGAAATGGCTAGTCTGCCAGCTAAGACTGTTTTTGCCTAAAGAGAGGCTTGTCTGCCAAATGTGGCTGGTCTGCCAGAGGACAAAGAGGCCAAATGTCCAGGAGGACAAAAGCCCAAGAGTCCAGATGACATGTTTACAATGTGGCCAAGAGGCAAGTATTGCCTATCCACGACTTCAGCTGTGCCAGGACAAGGGAACCATGCTTCAGCGGTTGCTGGGAAAAGCAGTGGTGGCTACAAATCTTCTCCAGATGTAAGTAAACAGTTAAAGTTACTGCTAAGCTGTTTTGCCGGATGGCAGAGTGCAGAACTCTTTAAAGACGGTTGTCTGAGGACTCCACTCTTTAAACAGTAAGATACAGAGAAAATCAAAGCCTAGGAATGCTGGGAATACTGCGGGTTCAATGCAGTGAAAATTTTTGTTTTTGTTCAAGCTGCAAAAGACTCTGTTAAAGGCCATTTTGTTTGATATGGAAGCAGCTGGGGCTTGAGTCACAAAATACATGTTGCAATGTATGCAGTTTTAAAATGCAGCATGATTGCTGGACACAGGCGGTTGCCTAAGCCAAGGAAACTCATTCTGTTACCCCTCTCTGAGTTACAGTTAAAGTTTTGGGAGAGGATGTTTCTTCAGCCAAAGTTTTTGGAAACTAAAGAAAAGAATGAATGATTTTCTACACGACTTTGTCATAAATGCTGTGGTCAAAGGACTTTACAGTTCTTAGAGAAAAATACAAAAATCCCTGGTGGGGGTGAAGTTTTACACAGTGGTCAATGCTGTGTGGGGCTGCAACAGTGTTGCTAGAGGCCTGAAGTTCCAAAAGGATGGAACTGTTAAGCCAAGCGGTTTGCTTGAAGAAAGGCCAAAAAAAATATAGGCTTGGGAAAAAGCCTGGGACAACATCTTGAGGTCAAGATATGCGTCATGAAAAAAAAAAGGCAGCTGATGCACGGAGTGCGAATCGATGCTTTTACTACAACAAAACAAGAGTTTTAAAAATGACAATACAAGGATGTTTGCTACAATCAACAATCTATCTACAATCCAGAGACATTGGGAGAAACAGAGAAGCTACAAGCTGTTCTACAGAGCTGAGACAGTGTGACTCAAACAGGTGAAACCTGAGGCCAAGAGTCTATATATTCTGGGACATATGTTACAGTTTTGCTGAAAAATAAAAAAATCCTCCAATCTTAAAGATGTTTATCTAGCTGATGGAGGGATAAGAGATGTTAAAAAGAAATTAAGAAATGTCTACATGCCAAGTTTTGGTGAGAAAACTTTGAAAAATGTTTTATGTATACCTGTTTTACAAAACTGTTTAGTTGGTGTGTCAGGAGATATACACTGAGTTTTGTGAGAGAAAAATATAAAAATTACCCCGGCTGGGGAGAGGTGTGTACAAAAGCTATAAGAGGGAAAATGTGTACTTTATACAAAGTAAAACAAATGCTAAATGTGCAGGTGTGGGAAATAAATAATTGCATTCTGGTTATGCACATCAAATATAGAATCCTAGGAAACATAAGATTTGATAGCTTGTTTTAAACTGGTGAGATATAGGTCTTGAATTTTTAAAATGTTTTATTATACAAATGATTTGGGAGATGTTTGGTTTGCCACAGAGTAAAAAGTCAAGGTTTTTCCTGTGACAAAACCCGAACAAGTGAATTGCAAAAATGACCTGTTGAGGTTGCTGTTAAACAAAAGAGACAAATGTGTGTTACTGAGTGACAACAATTATTTTCTTAGTGATTATGGATAGATTTTCCAGAGTTTTTATATGTCAGAGTTTTAAGACAGAGATGTGATACAATTTAAAAGTTTTTAACAATGGATAAATATATATATATATATAAATTGATTACAAAGGGTCTTTGCTCACAGACCGGGGGAAAAGAGAATTCTTGGCTCACAGTTTGAGAAACTGGCTGAGAAAAAAAAATTTAACATCATTACACATGTTATGTGGGGATCCACTAAATTTAAAGATATCTGACAGTTTTTAGACAATATACAAAGATATATGTGCTAACATGTTTTAAAAGGGAAAATTGAACCAAAGTGCTAAAGATGGTGTTATAAAATATTCAAAAAATAACAGTTAGAGATTTCACCTTGATGGTGGGAATAGTTTTAATGTCTAAAAAAAATAACAATTGTGAAAAACATTCAAGTTTTGATTGGGAGTTCCTGCATGGCAGGGGGTTGGACTGGATGCCCTTATGGTTTTTTCCAACTTAATGTTTTTAAGTTAAAAAAAAAAGATACATTCAAACATAGAGATTTTACTAAAAATAAGACAGTTAAAGATCCAAGTGCCAGGAAATGGAGGGGCACAAAACACACAAACACACAAAAGACAGACATTTTTTTTAAAAAGTGAGGAAAACACTTTAATTCAGACAATACAGAAAAGATCATTAAAAGGTAGAATGACAAAAAAATCAAAAGACACACAAGTCCAGAAATGATACATATTATGTCAAGGAAAAATTAATAGAGAGTGAAAACAACACACAAGTTTATTATACAAAGGACAAGAGTTTATACATAAGTGGCTGGTGAGCCGGAGAGTTTCAAGGAGAGTTTTAAAGAGTTTCAGACAGTGTTAAGGAGTTTCAGAGAGTTTCAGAGGTTTTAAAAGTTGTAAAAGGTTTTTTCCTGTTGAGAGAGGGAGAATGATACACTGCAGTACAACAAAAAGTTTAAGTGTTTAAAATTGACAAAGAGATGTTTAAAATGTGGTTGGTAGACCTAAAAACAAAAATCACAAGGTGAATGGATATACAAAATAAAAGATGCCTGATGGCAAATAAAAATACAAAGCTAGGTTAATAACAAAAGGATTTGTTCAACAAAGGTTTGAAAACATTGATAAAACAGTCTGAGGCTGAGAGCTTGTGACTAAAATAGACTTTAAACAACATAGAGGGGCTAGTAAGTTCAACATTTTGGTTTTGAGATTGCTTGTTTAAATGCTGATATGTGTGTTAACACAAAGAGATGACAGCTTTGGTTGTTTAGATTCAGGAGATTTAAAAAAATAAAAAAGTTGTCTAGAGAAATTTGGTATCAAAAGTTTTGATTTTTGAGATTTTATTGTTGAGGTTACTAGTCTGCTGATAGAATATGTTTAATGAGGTTAACATAAAAGGATTAAGAAAGTGTGATTTGCAAAGTGCAGAGGTGGTGACAGGTTTAAAGTCAAAAGGTTTTGTTTAAAATAAAGTTATAAGGGGTTTTAAATATCCAAATACATAAAAAAGCTTTATAAAAGGTTTGATGTTTATAGTTGACAAAAAAAAGATTATAATTGTGTTGTTATAGGTGTTTTATGAAAAATTGTTTGGTTTTAAATAATAGATTAGACAACAATAGAACATTTGATAAGTTTTTTTTTTAAAAATAATAGAGGCTTGTGATTTAAAATAGCCACATTAAAATAAGAGTGTTTTATAGATAGCTTATTTGCTTTAAAGTTATATGATAGTCAGTTTAAAGATTGTTGTTTAAATATAGACAAGCTTAATAGTTTGATAGATTAAAAATAAGGATATATAGTTATAAGTGTTGATAGAGTTTTAAGTGCTGATAAAACAAAATATATAACATTAAATAAGATAAAATAGATTAAACAGTTGTTATAAGACCTAAATTGTAAACTGTCAGTTGTGACATATAGAGATTTACAGACATATATTTTTTTTCATGACAATAACAAAAATGTTAAGATATAGATTAAAATGGATTGGAGTTTTATGATAAAATGTTAAAGAGAGCTAGTTAAAAATAAAATTGTTTGCCTAAGGGTTCAAGGCCAAACCACAACTATATAGATATATTAACAAAGGTTCTAGAGATAGAACAACATTTAACAATTGTTATAACAGATTGAGATGTCACTTTAAGTATATAAAATCAAATATTGTGTTAAGACAGTTTCAATAACAACAACAACAATAATAGTGATCTCACACATCTATACATTTCAGGAGGGGATTGTTAGGTTTAAATGGGATATAGAGTCAATGTTAAAATGTTGAAATGTAAAAGATGTGTGTCTGTATTTTTCCATGCTGTGAAAAGTTGTTTTTCTGAGAGCTTGATTCATAGTTATCAGCCCCAGGTGTGATTTAGCCAAAACAAGAAGCTAACAAGACTCCATTCTATGGGAAAGAGGTATTGTTTATATTAGGGTTTTTGTAAACATCGTTAGGCTTGGGAAAGTTACTCACGTGGTGGATGATGGACAACAAGAGGCTGGGTTAACATACATCATACTGTCATTATCCAATTAACATAAAGTTAACACCTAGAAGGTGGAGTATGGGATGGGCTTAGAAAATCCTTTGTCTAAGAAATTTTTTTTGTTCAAGATGTGAGCGCGTGTGTGGATGCAGTGGTTTTAACTGCAACAAGTTGGATCCTAATGCTTTTGGGATTCTTAAAGATGTAATCTTACATGGCTGAACTGGACAAGTTCATCACAATGGATTTTACTTAGGGCCTCGGCAGACGACTAAAAGTGTCGTCTTCCGGGCAGGGAAGAGGAGGGGCAGCCGCACGAGCGGCGCCCCTTCCTCTCCCCGAGGTCGCCCCCAGAAGCGCCGGCCATCCGCACGGCCGGCGCACCGGGGATGACCTCACGGCGCAGCGTCCACATGCGCTGCGCCGTTTGAGCCAGGGAAAGTGCGCCCGCCGCTTTTAGGGCGCACTTTCCCTTACATCTAAAAGGAGCGCCAATTTGGTGCTCCTTTTAGATGCGCCGCAGGAGCGCCGCGGTCCGGAGGCTGAACTCCGGCGGCACTCCGACCCGCGGCGTCTCCGGGGCCTCCGTCTGCTGAGGCCCTTAGTTATCTTATTTTTACTTTTTATATGCATTAATAAAGCTATGCTTTTGGACTTTACAATGTGTCTTCTTGACTGAGGAAGACAGGATGCTGGAGAAGAGAAGCTGAGCCAGTTGATGACAAGTCTACACAGTGGCTGTGGATCACAGCAGCCAGCTTGTCCTGCAGACTCTGCTGGGTGCCAAAGTGCATCACTACAACACTCATCATCCACACACCAACAGATAGTTGTGTCTGAAAGGTAACTCCGACAGGCAGGGTCTATACCGGAATGGCTCCGGCTAGATTCCAGCATGCTCTAATGCCGCTTGTCTGCTGGTTTCAGACCCTAGTGTGAAAACGTCCATAGTGTAAAAACTGTGTACAGTAATCTCCACAATGTCACCCCCATTAGTTGCATTCTTGTGTCTTCCAGGTTATCCCTTGGATTCTTTTTAGACCCAATTTATGGAAAAAAATATCCAAACTCAAAAGCATCTGTAGAACCAACCAGTATAAACTGGCAAAGTGGTAACTAAGCTTTTCAGGGCTGCTCCTCCTTCGCTTCTCCTCCTTCATATCTCTTTTTTGGCTTTTGTTACTTAAATTAGGTATTTCCTGTTCACTCACAAGGAAATGGTATAACTGACCTGGACAGTCATTAGCTGATTCTTGTTCCCTGTGGTGAGGCTCTAATTACTACTTTCCTTATTGCAGCCACAGCAATTACTCATTTGTGGGTTTTTTCCCCTTTATTTATTCATGATTGCAATTGCACTTCAGTGATGGAAACTAAAAGAAAAATGAATGACCAGTTGCTTTGGTTACAAATAAGACGATAATTAAGCCACCTTCTCCTTGTAGAGAACATGAACTAACTAACTAAGGTCTGATTCAGGCATGTTTTTATATTGTCAGTGAACAGCAAAGCAACTGTTTAACTGTAAAATCCTAACTAAAAAATATGGGGGATTAGAATTAGGCTAGAGATGCCAGACCTCTAGCTTGGCCAGGTTTTACCTGGATTCTAGACATGCCAGTCTGAACCATTAACTGGCCCCAATTCCAGGTTTCCATTTTTACAAAAAGTATCCAGCCCTTGTAGGAGCTGAGCTATGGAACAAAATATGTAGACAATATTCAGTTAGTTTGTTCTACAAAAAACAAATATGTTCTTTCCTTTCAGGCATAAAGGAAGGGAGAATGAACATAAAGGGTGGAGTGCAAGAAGCAAAGACAACAAGGAGGGGGTCATTTTGGTCTCCCAGGGAAGGGAGTTACAGAGTGTAAGGGCATCCACTGAGAAGGCCTTCTCTTGTGTTCCCACCAACCACGCTTATGATGGTGGTAGGACTGACAGAAGGGCCTCTCCTGATGATCTCAGAGTCTGAGCCAGGTCATACAGGGAGATACGATCTCCCAAGTAGCCTGGATCTGAGTCATATAGGGCTTTATAGGTCATAACCAGCACGTTATTGTGCCCAGAAACAAACTTGCAACCAGTGGAGCTGTTTCAACAAGGGCATTGTGTAGTCTCTGTAACTTGCCTCAGTTAACAATCTGGCTGCAGCTCTTTGGACCAGCTGAAGTTTCCTAATACTCTTCAAAGATAGCACCAAATGCAGTGCATTATAGTAGTCCAAATGAGATGTTAACTAAAGCATGTACCATTGTGGCCATGGTGTTACATGCATCCATTCTCAAGGAATGGGCACAACTGGTACACAAGGTTTAGATATGCAGAACCAGTCCTTAGTTACTGCAGAAACTTCAAAGCTGAGTCAGGAGCACACCCAAACTGTGAATTGGGTCTTCAGGAGAAGTGTAACCCTATCTAATACATGCTGAATCCCTATTCCCTGTTTGTCCTCATCCAGTCCATTACTGATTGATGAAACTGGTTTAGGACAAGAAGATCCTCCTTGGATTGGGGTAGAAAGCATTAATAAGTGGGATATCATCATATCCAACACCACACCCCAAAACTCCAGATGACTTCTCCCAGCGGTTTCATGTATATGTTAAATAGCATAGGTGACAACACAGAATCCCGAGAGACCCCACAGGTCAGTTGCCAGGGGGTCGAGCAGGAGTCCCCCAGCTTCACCTTCTGGGTTCACCCCTCCAGGAAGGAATGGAGCCACTGTAAGACAGTTGGGATGCTGCTTTGTTGTAGAGAGGCAATGACTCCCCCATTCACTTATTCAGGCAGTCCCCTCTGGCCTGTTGGATAAGCCATGAAGGACAAGGGTCTGGCACACATGTATCTCTCAGGATCCTGTCCACATCATCAAGTTGAAAAGCATCCATTAACACTGGACAAAGAGGCACCAAAGTTACATCCACTGGCATTGTATCAATTATAAGTTCCAAGTTGGAGAGGATCTCGGCAACTTTATTTGCAAAGTGCTGTGCAAATTCTTTGCAGTGGGCTGTCAAGTGGTCACCATTTCTACTTAAGGACTTGTATGTAAGAGACCTCTGACCTTTTGGAATAGGCATGACATTAAGGGAGGGAGGGAGGGAGAGCAGTTTGAGCAGCAAAGTGCAAAGAATTATAGGGCTCATTCTCACTTACATTTAAACCGGTTTGCAATTCACCTTCTCTCCATGTTGGTGAATCGATTCCAAAAAGTCCATCATTCTCACTATGGAAGCAGATCTTTTCATTATTCCCTTGTAATTGCTTCTTTTTTGGTAGGATTGTCATTCCCACTAGTTTGCGCCAATTCAAAGTGCATGTTAATCATCTGCACGTCATCAGTGATTCAAGCCACAACACGGTGAGGAGAGGGCCGTTCCAGGCACCAAGTGGGGTGACTTTAGCCACTGAGCCTTCCTCTTCCTTTCAGCAACCCAGCTGCACATCATTTCCCCTTTGAGCAGCCCGACTTCGGAAGTATATATATATATATATATATATATATATATATACATTGACAGAAAGACCCCCCCTCCACTTTCTTAATTACAGGTCTGGCTGGTCAACTCAATCAAACTAATCCCGGCCTTGATAATTTTGGTGGGGTACTGGTGCCCCCTGTTGGGAGTGTGAGGTGAGGGCTTCCTCTGGCTTGGTGGCCAGCCTATCATTTAGGTGACATTACATAATTGGGGCACGTGCCATTGGGTGACTGCTCGGTTGTGCAATTGGCCAGATTGGGACTTGGTTTCAACTGGAAAAGGGCTGACAGAATAAAATTAATAGTCGATGAATAACTCGCTAGAACCAACGTCATACATTACTGGAGGGTTTGGTATATATCAAAGCAATTAGTGAGTTCATGGTATTTCTGCTGGTTTGGGCTGTTTAAATTGGGCTCAGATGAGTTTTATTGTTACTTAATTGACTACGGGCCTCAGCAGATGGGCGGCCGTGGGCACCCTGGGAAGGTGCGCTGCAGGACCGAGGCATCCCCATGCCTCGATCCAGCGGCGCACCATTGGCGCCCCTGGAAAGGAGCGCTAAAATAGCGCTCCTACCATATGTTGCCGAAAGTGCGCCGCAAAAGCTTGCGGCGCACTTTAGGCGACCCTTCCACCGCAGCGTGTCCGGACGCTGCGGCGGGAGGTTGTCCTCAGAGCGCAGGCCGCGCGGAGGGCTGGTGGCTCCGAGGACAACCTCAGGAGGGGGATGGGGCACCGACCGTGCGGCTGCCCCTCCCCTTCCCTGCGCCGAGGATGGCTTTTTATTTGTCTAAATCCAGTAATTTGTCTCAGCCAGACTAGATACACTGAATCAATTATACTGGGTGGTAAAACAAGACATATGTAAATCCCACTGATTCAATAGGCCTACTCTAGTAGTAGTCTACTCTAGTAGTCTAGCAATTGGCATTATGCCTTTTTAAAAATCCTCTTACATGATAATAGCAGTTAACCCTTTGGCCATTGTCCTACACAGTTTTTTTTTTAAAGAAACAAATGGAAAGAAAAGATGTATGTTTTAGATATATGTTTTATGTTTTTAACTTCTGTACAATATTACAATGATTTCATAGTGTTTAATGTAGGAACTTTTAGTTGTTTTTCAAACATTATTGTAAACCTTTTTCATTTGTTATCTTTGGAAGCTGCCCTGGGAGAAGAAAATAAATAAATAAAATAGAAATGTAGCACACTCAGCACAGTGTTTTCTTGAACCAGTAGTAGAAACATGTCTATGGTTGCATCTACACCAGAATTAATGTGGTTCGCCATGCAGTTTACTGCTGTTTAACTGCAATAGTTCAATGCTATGGAATTCTGCAATTTGTTGTTTGCTGTGGCACCAGAGTGCTCTGACCAAGAAGGCTAAATAGCTCACAAAACTACACATCCCAGAATTCCATAGCATTGAGCCATGGCAGTTAAACTGGTCTCAAATTGCATTATTTCTACAGTGCAGATGCAGCCTGCGTTGCCATTGAAGGCTTCTAACACTGCTTGAAGAGGACAAGAGACCAACAAAATCATATGAGGATTTTTTGTTCCAGATGATTACCAGTGGCTTCACAACATCCCAAGACAAAAGGGAGGCACTGCCCAGAGAAGATTGTGACACTGAAGACAAAATAATCTTCCATCCTCTCAATTTAATAAGAGAATATTCTTCTACTTCTTCTTCCATTGTCTTTTCAAACCTCTATACTACGGCAGATAATAAGAGTGTTTTTGTTCAGGCACATTGGAAATTTTTATTTTGGTGTTTGGAATATGGCACATTTGAGAGCTGCTTCCCACATTACAATTAATCCAGGAGCAAGTTATTCCCACTTCTGAAATGTGTAATGCAAGTCGGCTGCATATGTGCAACTAAACCAAAGAAAGATAAAAGCTCCACCTAAATTCAATGAGAAGTACTGCTACTACTTAGCCTTCCCACATTGTGGTATCATTTAGCCTTCCCACATTGCAGAATGACTCAGTGGAATGAATAATTAGAATTGGTTAAACTGCACAACATAAGAAGGGTTAATATGAACAAATCACAGTTCAAATGCACTAATTGGCCTGAATCCTATTGGTTAGTTTGAACCAGATTAGAAATACTCCCTCTCTTGTTGAATGTTAAGTCAACACATAAGACAGACAGTGTGGTAGATTGGTTTGTGTTAGAACAGAGGTTCATAACCTGGAGTGCTCCCTCCCTCAGGGAGTGCAGAATGGGATTTCAGGTGGTATGACTGAAGGCCATTGCAGACCGGCCCACAGGGCCAGCCTGGGCGTAGAGTTGGGTTGGGGCAGCTGCACACCGGCTGCCCCAGCCCCACCCTGGTGCCGTCCTGACGGCGTGCTGCCCGATGCATGCCACCTGCCATCAGGACGCCCTTCCAGCGCAGCATTTAAAAAGGGCGCTGAAGAGCTGCGGTGCCAACTCTTAGGATGACCTTTTGCCACTCTTTTTGGGGTGGCAAAAGGGAGGGCTGGGGCCACGGTGTGGGGTTGTCACCGCCTCGATCTGCCTCTCCCCTGGGCATCTTTGTGCTGCCCCAAATGGCCGATCTGCATTGGCCCAAAGACTGGCTTGTGTCTTTTGTGACAAGTCGCAAGTCACCACTCAGTCAATTGCCAGTGTGCCTTGAGAAGTGGTAGTAGGTGGTTGTGTTGTGTAGATAGTAGTCTTGTTGTTTGAGGATTTTGGGAGCTGTAGTCCAGAAGATAATTTTTGGGAAAATCCTCTAAATTCTACAACAGAGTAAGTGAACATAGGCCAAGACTCAATGGGTGACGTTGCAGGGTGTATGAACTCCAGGGGAGGGGGATGCAGAGGATGCAGGATGCACCAGATGACACCATAAATGGAGGATGATACTACTGCTCTTCAAACATCTGCTTTTTGATGTGTACATGTTTCTTTAAGTCACCCATTGACTTATGGAGACCCCATGAATTCCGTAGGGTTTTCTTAGGCAAGGGATCCTCAGAGGTGGTTTTGCCAGTTTCTTCCTTTGAAACAGCATTTGATATTCCCTGGTGGTCTCCCATCCGAGTGCTAAAAAGGGCTAACCCTGCTTAGCTTCCAAGATCAGATTAAATCCGGAGCCTTTAAGGTATTTTGGGTAAAAATCCTCTAAATTCTACAAGTGAACATAGACCCAGACTCAGTGGGTGACATTGCAGGGTGTATGAACCCCATGAGAGATGCAGGGGGTAAAACCCAAAATATATATTGGCCTCTGTGTTTATTAGAAGTAAATCATCACAATTATTATTCTAAAAACATACACACACACAGAGTAACTGATTATCACACATACAGACCTTTTTAAGGAAATGCATCAATTTTCATAGAATCATAGAATCAGAGCATCCTAGATTTGGAAGAGACCACAAGGGCCATCCAGTCCAACCAACCTGCCATGCAGGAACGCAAAATCAAAGCATCCCTGACAGATGGCCATCCAGCCTCTATTTAAAGATCTCCAAGGAAGGAGACTCCACTACTCTCCAAGGGAGTGTGTTCCACTGTCGAACAGCCCTTACTGTCAGGAAGTTCCTCCTAATGTTTAAGTGGAATCTCTTTTCCTGCAGCTTGCATCCTTTGTTCCGGGTCCTGGTTTCTGGGGCGGCAGAAAACAAGCTTGTTCCCTCCTCAATATGACATCCCTTTAAATATTTAAACAAGGCTATCATATCATCTCTTAACCTTCTCTTCTCCAGGCTAAACATCCCCAGCTCCCTAAGTCGTTCCTCATAGGGCTTGGTTTCCAGACCCTTCACCATTTTAGTTGCCCTCCTTTGGACACGCTCCAGTTTCTCCGCATCCTTTTTGAATTGTGGTGCCCAGAACTGGACAGAACTGGATTGCAGGCGAGGCCTGACCAAAGCAGAATAGAGTGGCACTATTACTTCTCTTGATCAAGACACTATACTTTTATAATTTTCTGTTATATAAAAGTGGGGGAAAAGTTGTACTACTAAATATCCTCTCTTGCTGTCCATCTTGTTCTTGCCTCAGAATACAGAGCAAAGCATGAGGTAGCAGGTCAAGACACAACATAAGCGAAGCACTTGTACCTTATGATATTTCTTATCTCTGCTATTTAGTGAAGTTTAATCCATCCCTTCAAGCCCTAGTGCTGTTACACCACCACTCTCAGTCATTTTGTCCACAAATACAGCAGGTGTCATTGCTGGACCAAATGCCAGATATAACTGGATATAGGTGTCAGAAGAGTATCTCTGTCAGAAGACTTCCCAAACACAGAGGCATATAGAGATTTATTAATTAAAGCTGGAAATATGTCAGAAAATATAACCCCATCCCCGAATGTCTGCCCAGAAACATTCTTCTTCACATTCCAACAAAGTTCCAGATTCTTTTTATTTTTATTTGATTAATAACAATATCAAAGTACATAAACATATTACAGTTTGTTGCACTGTTTATGAAAACAAATATATATGTAAACTTGTCATTCCAGATCCAATACATCTTTGTTTACAGATATCTTGATGTTACATTCAGAGTCCTATATCGACTTGCTCTATTTTCTCTACACTTCCATCTATCTCATTGACTCATATGAATTGTTTTTATAAGTCTTACACACTTCAGTTTTTCGTATTTTCAGCTGATAACTTCAGTATTTATGTTGATGTTGTGAAGTGTTTTTAGTTAATATCTACTCTGTATTAATTTTAGATTAATTCCATTTTTTGTTAAAGTGTTTGATGATTAATTTCCATTCTTTTTCTATTTTCTCTGCTAGTTTCCCATTTATCAAGTTAGTTAGCTTATGCATTTCTATCATATTTCTATCATTTTAGAAGCCACTCATTTGTAGTTGGAATATATCTTGATTTCCATGGTTGAGCAATGGGTATTTTTGCCATGGAAACCACATATAATTTTTTTTTCCAATGTTTCCTTGTGGATGCCTGTGTTATTTTGTCATATGAAGTTGGTAGATTTCCAGAATCATTTCAAATTTTGTATTCAATATCGTGCAGATATTTGAATGTATATGTGTCCAGAATTTTTTTTTATCTGAGAGCATTCCCACCATACATGGTACCAAATTCCAATAGCTGTCTCACATTTTAGTATTTGTGGTTTTATATGTTTTAGCCATTTTTGCTGGCATTAGGTACCTTTGGAATGCCATCTCTTGAAAGTTCCTCTTAAATTTTGACTTTTTGTGAATTGTAGTATTTTATTCCTGGCATTATGCCAGCTTTCCAGTTTGATTTCTCTACCAATATCTTTTGCCCATTATATCACAGAGTCTTTGATAGTATCTTGTATTAATTTCCTTTCAAGTTAGAGTCTATATAACTTAGAGGTCAACTCCTTCTCCTAGGTTGTCTAATTGATTTTTCTTTATTTCAAATCTTTCTCGCGCTTGGTCTAATTTAAATCTATTTGTTAGCTGTTTGTAAAGAAGCCAGTTTTTTTCTTATTTCTAGGTCTTCTATTTCTTCCACTGGCTTTATATTGTATGGATTTTGATTGTTCTTCCTTAAGATGTCATCATATTTTAACCATGATTTTGTGTGGGTTCGCCTGAAAACAGTTTTTTGTAGGGATTTCTAGCATGAAATTCCTTTGTAAAAAGTCTGTTTTATTTTAATCCAGCTTGATAGAATTGTCTTATGCATAAAATGATGCTCAAATTCCTTATGGATTTTATTTTTCTCATACCATAAATATGCATGCCAACCATAACAGAGGTTGAATACTTCTAGGTCAAGTAAATTATTATTTTCTAACTTTATCCAGTCTGTTAATTAAATTAAGATATTCACTTGATAATAAAGTTGAGTCAGGAAGGTTACATCATCCATTGATTTTTGTGTCCATTAAAGTCTTCCACTTAACCTGGGGCTTTTTTCCCCTCCAATATAAATTTTCTTAATTCTTTACTCCAGATTTCAAAGGGTTTGTTTTTAGTAATTCTTGGTATATTTGTGAAGAGGTAATTGAAAGACAGTCATTCTAGTTGCAGCAATTCTGGCAGAAAAGGATAGCTTCAGTTTTTCAAGATATCTTTTTATGCTTTTCCAGGAAAGTTCCAGATTTTCTGTAGGTTTTTCAGGCTGTGTGGCTGCGTTCTGGAGGAATTTATTCCTGATGATTCCTCAGAGGTTGGTGGCATGGAAGTGTGTGGAGTATATATACCTGTTGTTTGGGAGGAAGTGGTTTTTACATGTTAATGGTGGAGTTAGTTTGTATGTTGTACTGTGTTGAAAGGCACAGCCTAGGGGACTTCCGGTAGCATGGAGGAGTGAAGAACACCATCCAGGAGAGGCTCTGGATGGTGGGTGGCTAGCTGTGGGAAAGAGCAGTCGGGGTAAGGTACCGACTGCTATAAATATCTCCCCAAATTAGGGGGGAGTCAGAGGGGCTCAGCTGACACTCCTCAGGCATAATTAAAAGCCTTTAAAGACCTTTGGAAACGCCGTGGGAGAGGTCGGAGCAACCACGCCCGCGGCAGCAGTTGTGAGCCGAAGCGAGCCAAGGCTTGACGACAGAGGCTCCACTGCCACTCTTTTTTTTTTTTCTTAGACGACACAAGCTTTTTTCTTTTAAATTGCTAGCCACCCAACTCACTTTCTGCAAAAAGGTCCATCTTGTGTACTGGTATGTGGAGTGTTGGAAGAGAAGAAGAAGGAGGAAAGATGGTGGAGGGCTGGAATATGTGGGAGGAGAGAAGAAAGACTGCTTTTTAAAATGCAGAGTTAGCAGAGAAGGAAGGAGGGTAGGAGAAGAAGAGAGCTGTGAGGTAGAGAAATTAAAAGAGCCTTCGCCTTTGTCTCCTTTTATGAATTTAGTGGATGCCATCGTATTTATCCATATTTTTTTTCTTTTTCTCTTGGAAGGATATGTTGGATTTCTTTGTTGGACTTGCTGGATTATTGGAGTGATTTCATATAGAGACTTATAGAGACTACAAATCAATCAAAATTAGATTTACTGGAACACCTGGAATACTATTGAGTTTAAAGGAATCAAATAAAAAAGATAATTGGTATTTAAATAAAGATTTATTAAAAGACATGAAAATTGTTAATGAAATTGAACAGGCAATAAAGCTTTTTTTTTTTTTTTTTGAAGAAAATTTAAATAAAGAAATTGAGCCATCAATGGTATGGGATGCAGGGAAAGCGGTTTTTAGGGGTTTCCTTACTCAACAAAATATTAGACTTCAAAAGAGAAAGAAGGAAACAATAACCCTATTAAATAATCAATTAAAAAGGAAAGAAGGAGAACAGGAGAAACATCCCCATAACAAATTAATTCAGAAAGAGATAAAAATGTTACAAAAACAACTTGAGATAGAGGCACTTAATGAATTAGAGAAAAAATTGAAAGCAGCCAAACAAAAACATTTTGAACAAGCTAATAAGACAAGTAAATGGCTAGCATTTAAATTAAGAAAAGAAAAAGAAAAGAAGGTAATAAACAAAATAAACAAAGGTGGAGAAACCGTAACAAATCAAGAAGACATAAAAAAGATATTTATGGAATTTTATCAAGCTTTGTATGAGAATAAGTCTGTTAATGATGATGAAGTAGAAAGATATATAAATTCTTGTAAGATAAAAATATTATCGGAAAGCCAACGTCAGATTTTAAATCAACCAATATCAAAATTAGAAATTGAGGAAGCAATTGGCCATAGTAAACTGGGAAAGTCTCCGGGGAATGATGGTTTAACAAATCTTTTTTATAAAACTTTTAAGGAAGAATTGGGGGAACCTCTTCAAATGGTAATGAATGAAGCATTGGTAGGTAATATCCCAAATTCCTGGAAAGAAGCAGAAATTACTTTGATTCCTATAGAAGACAAAAATTTAAGTGATCCAAAAAATTATATTAGCAAATCGACTTAAGAGGTGTCTGAAAGATTTAATAGACGATGATCAAAGAGGATTCCTTCCTAAGAGATGTATACGAGACAATACAAGGATTGTGGTGGATGCATTGGAGTATTATGATCGTCATAATGAAAAAAAGATAGGTATGTTTTTTGTTGATCTAGAAAAGGCCTTTGATTCAGTTAATTGGGGTTTGTTGTTAAAATTATTAGAAAAAATACAAGTAGGGGGAAATTATTAGAATTGGATAAAGAAAATTTATAGTAATCAAAAAGCACAAATTAGGATAAATGGAGAAAAGACCAAATTTATTGAAATTCAAAGAGGCACCAGACAAGGATGTCCTCTGTCCCCCCTACTATTTTTGCTGGTAATTGAAATTCTTATAAAAGAAATCAAAGGAAATAACCAAATTAAAGGGATCAAGCAAAAAAAAAAAAAAAAGGACTTAAAAATCAGAGCCTTTGCAGATGACATCGTCTTATTTGTGGAAGATCCAGTTGAAAATGGAGAAAAGATAATGGAAATTATGGAGACATTTGGTAAGTTAACAGGCTGTAAAATTAATAAAGAAAAACCAGTAATTATGGCCAAGAATATGAGCAAATTAGAAGAGAAACAATTAGAAGAAAAGACAGGAATTAAAGTGAAGAAAAAAGTTAAATATTTGAGATTACAAATTACAAAAAAACCATTGATTTATTTGAACATAACTATAAAAAATTATGGTCAAAAATTAAAAATGATTTGATTAAATGGAATAAGCTACAATTATCATTGATGGGCAGAATCTCTGCAATTAAAATGATGGTGTTACCCAAAATTATGTACTTGTTTCAAACACTACCAATAAGAATAATGGATAAAATATTTTAAAAATGGGGGAAAGATCTTTCACAATTTATCTGGAGAGGAAGGAAACCAAGAGTTAAATTTAGGATATTGAAAGATGTGAAAGAAAGAGGTGGACTAAGTTTGCTGAATTTGAAAAATTATCATGAAGCTTGTTGTTTGCTATGGATCAAAGATTGGATTAAACTAGAAGAGGATAAATTACTATAATTAGAAGGGGATGGATTACCATTTGGATGGCACGTGTATTTGGTCTATGGTAAAGATAAACAAAATAAATTATTTAGCAATCATTGCATAAGAAATTCATTGATTAAAGTTTGGAATAAATACAAAAGAAGAAGAATGCCTAAGATAAGTGGTTGGGTTTCACCACAGGAAGCATTTTATAGAAAAGAAATGGTAAAAGAGGGAGATAGGTATAGATATAATAATATATTGAAAAAACAAGAGGTGAAATTAACGGTAAAGACAAGAGAAGAATTTGTAGACAAATTAGATCCTATAAATTGGTTTACGCACAGACAATTAGTTGAAAGATTTAGAGATGACTTAAAGAATTATGAGTTTGATTTAGATGTAGGGAAATCAGAGTTGGAAAAAATATTATTAGAAGTAAAAGAGAAACAGATTGGGAAAATCTATAGGGTTCTGTTAAGGTATGAAATGGAAGATGAAACAGTTACAGACCCAATGATAAAATGGGCAAGGATTTTTGGTCACAATATACAGATGGAGCAGTGGGAAAAATTGTGGAATAGTATATACAAACTTACAGCCTCTCAAAATCTAAGGGACATTTTTTATCAGATGTTTTTTTCAATGGTATTTTTCCCCTGTTAAAACAGCAAAAATGTTTAAGTACAAAAATTATCTTTGTTGGAAATGTAAGAAAGAAACAGGAACTTTCTACCATTGTTGGTGGACTTGTAAATTTGCGAAGAAGTATTGGAAAGAGATAAATGATCAAAGTGCATTATTATGAAGAAAAAATTAGAGTTAAAGCCTGAGTGTTATTTGTTAGGGATCTTTGAAGGAAATGTTAAAGGTAAAGAAGAGAAAATTATGTATTATATGACTACGTTAGCAAAAATGTATTATGCGCAAAAATGGAAGAGTGAAACATGTCCGACAATTGATGATTGGATGATGAAACTGTACAAAGGTATAGAAATAGATATACTAACACAAGCTATGAAAGATGAATCTAAGGAAGAAGTTAAAGAAGACTGGTCAGAGGTTATTGAATTTATGGAACAAAAATGGGGTAAAATTGCAGTATTGAATTTGTGATTATTATTTTTTATTTATCTCTCTCTCTATTTATTTTTTATAAATAGTTATTGTATTAATGATCTGTTAGTTACCAATGTAGGGAAGTTGGATCTACAAAAATATGGGTAATATCAGAAAGTCAAGTTAACACAAAAATAATTCAAGGGGGATAGGAAGGAAGTCAGTGTGAATGTGTAGATGGTAGTATGCACGTTGATATAGTTGATAGGGAACAAGAAGAGTTAGAAGGGAAGTTGGAAGATAAGACTCCAAAGGGTTTAAGGAACTGCAGAGGGTTAGATTAGGTAGGTGGGAAGTAGGAGTGAAGAGAGTGGAATAGGGAAAAAGAAAAAGAAAGAAAGAAGAATGTAGTAGCTGTGTAAGACAGTGTAAGAGAGACTTGGTGGGATTACAGAATGGTAAGGTAAGGGTTCCCTATACGATTATGTTAAGATGATTAGGATATGCATTTGGATGACATATGTATATATGTATTTTTTATGTTTGTCTGTGTTTTTGTGTTGGTGTATTGTTTGTACTGTAATATTTTAATCTAATAATTTTTTTAAAAAAATTAAAAAAAAGAAAGGCACAGCCTGAAGGTGTGTTGTGTGGAGGAAATGTGAGAGGGATTTGTGTCAGCTTAATTGATAATCCATTGTCTTGCAGGGAAAGCCCTTGAGCCTGAGTGGTGCTCATTTGGTTATCTTGAGTCTTGATTTTAGAAGAAGAAGCTCTGAAAGTAAACAAGGTTTGGCTACCAGTTTAGAAAAACACTAAAACCAAGACTCAAGACAACCAAATGAACACCAACAAGGCTCAAGGGCTTTCCCCACAAGACAATGCAATATAAATTAAATAGACACAAATCCCCCTCAAATATCCTCCAAAAAACACACCTCCAGGCTGTGCCCTTCAACAAACAAATTCCACTATTAACATGTAAAAACTACTTTCTTCAAAACAAAGGTACCACAGGTATATATACTCCACACACTTCCATGCCACCAACGTCTGAAGATGCCAGCTACAGTTTCAGGTGAACCATCAGAAATAAATTCCTCCAGAAGATGGTCACACAGTAAAAAAAAAAAAAAAAAATACAGAAAGCTATGGATGCCACCCGTGAAAGCCTTTGGCCTCCAGGGAGGAAACTTTATTTCTCTTCTTCCATCTGCTGTACAGGTTTAATTTCTTCAGAAATCCTCTCATCATGGAGACCTTCTTCCCAATGGGATGTGCACCACCTAAGAACTGAGGGGGCTGTTTGTGTTCCCCAACATCTTCGCATAAACGTCCACTGTTATCTTCCACACAAGTTCTAGATGCTTTGACCTCCAGACATGGAATTTCATGGCACTTCTTCCAGATTTTGTGCCCATCTTTCAGGTTTAATTTCCTCTCTGAGATTCCTCCAATTATAGAAAACTTATGAAAAGGACCAGCACCACGTAGGAGCTGAGGGTGGTGTTTGTGTTCTGCAACATCTCCACATAAATGTTCACTCTTACTTTCTAAGCATGTTCCAGATGCTTTGACCTCCAGACATGGACTTTCATGGCGCTTCTTCCAGATTTTGCATCCATCCTGCAGGTTTAATTTCCTCTCCAAGATTCCTCCAGTTATGGCAATCTTCTCATCAATGGGACCTGGACCACCTAGGAACTGAGGATGCTCTTTGTGTTCCCCAACATCTCCGCATAAATGTTGACTCTTATTTTCCAAGCGAGTTCCACATGCTTTGACCTCCAGACACGGACTTTCATGGCACTTCTTCCAGATTTTGCATCCATCCTGCATGTTTAATTTCCTCTCCAAGATTCCTCCAATTATGGCGATCTTCTCATCAACAGGACGTGGACCACGTAGGAACTGAGGATGCTCTTTGTGTTCCCCAACATCTCTGCATAAATGTTCACTTTTATTTTCCAAGCGAGTTCCACATGCTTTGACCTCCAGACACGGACTTTCATGGCACTTCTTCCAGATTTTGCATCCATCCTGCATGTTTAATTTCCTCTCCAAGATTCCTCCAGTTATGGCGATCTTCTCATCAACAGGACCTGGACCACCTTGGAACTGAGGATGCTCTTTGTGTTCCCCAACATCTCTGCATAAACGTTCACTCTTATTTTCCAAGTGAGTTCCAGATGCTTTGACCTCGAGACTTGGACTTTCATGGCATTTCTTCCAGATTTTGCATCCATCCTGCAGGTTTAATTTCCTCTCCAAGATTCCTACAATAATGGCGATCTTCTCATCAATGGGACGTGGACCACGTAGGAACTGAGGATGCTGTCTGTGCTCCACAACATCTCCGCATAAACGTTCACTTATATTTTCCAAGCGAGTTTCAGATGCTTTGACCTCCAGACATGGACTTTCATGGCACTTCTTCCAGATTTTGCATCCATCCTGCAGGTTTAATTTCCTCTCCAAGAATTCTCCAATTATGGTGATCTTGTCATCAACGGGACCTGGACCACCTTGGAACTGAGGATGCTGTTTCT
Organism: Phrynosoma blainvillii; assembly: GCA_026167975.1. NCBI lineage: Eukaryota > Metazoa > Chordata > Lepidosauria > Squamata > Phrynosomatidae > Phrynosoma > Phrynosoma blainvillii. Next base: position 9,832,318 of record JANUYF010000012.1, on the reverse strand, counting down.
GTTCCCCAACATCTCCACATAAATGTTCACTCTTATTTTCCAAGCAAGTTCCACATGCTTTGACCTCCAGACATGGACTTTCATGGCACTTCTTCGAAACTTTGCATCCATCCTGCAGGTTTAATTTCCTCTCCAAGATTCCTCCAATTATGGTGATCTTCTCATCAATGGGACCTGGACCACCTGGGAAGTGAGGATGCTGTTTGTGTTCCCCAACATCTCCGCATAAATGTTCACTTTTATTTTCCAAGCGAGTTCCACATGCTTTGACCTCCAGACATGGACTTTCATGGCACTTCTTCCATATTTTGCATCCATCCTGCATTTTTAATTTCCTCTCCAAGATTCCTCCAGTTATGGCGATCTTCTCATCAACGGGACCTGGACCACCTTGGAACTGAGGATGCTCTTTGTGTTCCCCAACATCTCCGCATAAATGTTCACTCTTATTTTCCAAGCGATTTCCACATGCTTTGACCTCCAGACACGGACTTTCATGGCACGTCTTCCAGATTTTGCATCCATCCTGCATGTTTAATTTCCTCTCCAAGATTCCTACAGTTATGGCGATCTTCTCATCAACGGGACCTGGACCACCTAGGAAGTGAGGATGCTGTTTCTGTTCCCCAACATCTCCACATAAATGTTCACTCTTATTTTCCAAGCGAGTTCCACATGCTTTGACCTCCAGACATGGACTTTCATGGCACTTCTTCCAGAGTTTGCATCCATCCTGCAGGTTTAATTTCCTCTCCAAGATTCCTCCAATTATGGCGATCTTCTGATCAACGGAACGTGGACCACCTAGGAACTGAGGATGGTCTTTGTGTTCCCCAACATCTCCGCATAAACGTTCACTCTTATTTTCCAAGTGAGTTCCAGATGCTTTGACCTCCAGACATGGACTTTCATGGCACTTCTTCCAGATTTTGCATCCATTCTGCAGGTTTAATTTCCTCTCCAAGATTCCTCCAATTATGGCGATCTTCTCATCAATGGGACGTGGACCACCTAGGAACTGAGGATGCTGTTTGTGTTCCCCAACATCTCCGCATAATTGTTCACTCTTATTTTCCAAGCGAGTTCCACATGCTTTGACCTCCAGACATGGACTTTCATGGCACTTTTTCCAGATTTTGCATCCATCCTGCAGGTTTAATTTCCTCTCCAAGATTCCTACAATTATGGCGATCTTCTCATCAATGGGACGTGGACCACGTAGGAACTGAGGATGCTCTTTGTGTTCCCCATCATCTCTGCATAAATGTTCACTTTTATTTTCCAAGCGAGTTCCACATGCTTTGACCTCCAGACACGGACTTTCATGGCACTTCTTCCAGATTTTGCATCCATCCTGCATGTTTAATTTCCTCTCCAAATTTCCTCCAGTTATGGCTATCTTCTCATCAACAGGACCTGGACCACCTTGGAACTGAGGATGCTCTTTGTGTTCCCCAACATCTCTGCATAAACGTTGACTCTTATTTTCCAAGTGAGTTCCAGATGCTTTGACCTCGAGACTTGGACTTTCATGGCATTTCTTCCAGATTTTGCATCCATCCTGCAGGTTTAATTTCCTCTCCAAGATTCCTACAATAATGGCGATCTTCTCATCAATGCGACGTGGACCACGTAGGAACTGAGGATGCTGTTTGTGCTCCCCAACATCTCCGCATAAACGTTCACTTATATTTTCCAAGCGAGTTTCAGATGCTTTGACCTCCAGACATGGACTTTCATGGCACTTCTTCCAGATTTTGCATCCATCCTGCAGGTTTAATTTCCTCTCCAAGGATTCTCCAATTATGGTGATCCTGTCATCAACGGGACCTGGACCACATTGGAAATGAGGATGCTGTTTGTGTTCCCCAACATCTCCACATAAATGTTCACTCTTATTTTCCAAGCAAGTTCCACATGCTTTGACCTCCAGACATGGACTTTCATGGCACTTCTTCGAAACTTTGCATCCATCCTGCAGGTTTAATTTCCTCTCCAAGATTCCTCCAATTATGGTGATCTTCTCATCAACGGGACCTGGACCACCTGGGAAGTGAGGATGCTGTTTGTGTTCCCCAACATCTCCGCATAAATGTTCACTTTTATTTTCCAAGCGAGTTCCACATGCTTTGACCTCCAGACATGGACTTTCAGGGCACTTCTTCCATATTTTGCATCCATCCTGCAGGTTTAATTTCCTCTCCAAGATTCCTCCAATTATGGCGATCTTCTCATCAACGGGACGTGGACCACCTAGGAACTGAGGATGGTCTTTGTGTTCCCCAACATCTCCGCATAAACGTTCACTCTTATTTTCCAAGTGATTTCCAGATGCTTTGACCTCCAGACACGGACTTTCATGGCACTTCTTCCAGATTTTGCATCCATCCTGCATGTTTAATTTCCTCTCCAAGATTCCTCCAGTTATGGCGATCTTCTCATCAACAGGACCTGGACCACCTTGGAACTGAGGATGCTCTTTGTGTTGCCCAACATCTCCGCATAAAAGTTCACTCTTATTTTCCAAGTGAGTTTCAGATGCTTTGACCTCCAGACATGGACTTTCATGGCACTTCTTCCAGATTTTGCATCCATCCTGCAGGTTTAATTTCCTCTCCAAGATTCCTACAATTATGGCGATCTTCTCATCAATGGGACGTGGACCACGTAGGAACTGAGGATGCTGTTTGTGCTCCCCAACATCTCCGCATAAACGTTCACTTATATTTTCCAAGCGATTTTCAGATGCTTTGACCTCCAGACAAGGACTTTCATCGCACTTCTTCCAGATTTTGCATCCATCCTGCAGGTTTAATTTCCTCTCCAAAAATTCTCCTATTATGATGATCTTCTCATCAACGGGACCTGGACCACCTAGGAAGTGAGGATGCTGATTCTGTTCCCCAACCTCTCCACATAAATGTTCACTCTTATTTTCCAAGCAAGTTCCACATGCTTTGACCTCCAGACATGGACTTTCATGGCACTTCTTCCACATTTTGCATCCATCCTGCAGGTTTAATTTCCTCTCCAAGATTCCTCCAATTATGGTGATCTTCTCATCAACGGGACCTGGACCACCTAGGAACTGAGGATGCTGTTTGTGTTCCCCAACATCCCCGCATAAACGTTCACTCCTATTTTCCAAGTGAGTTCCAGATGCTTTGACCTCCAGACATGGACTTTCATGGCACTTCTTCCAGATTTTGCATCCATCCTGCAGGTTTAATTTCCTCTCCAAGATTCCTACAATTATGGCGATCTTCTCATCAACAGGACCTGGACCACGTAGGAACTGAGGATGCTGTTTGTGTTCCCCAACATCTCCGTATAAACGTTCACTCTTATTTTCCAAGTGACTTCCAGATGCTTTGACTTCCAGACATGGACTTTCATGACGCTTCTTCCAGATTTTGCATCCGTCCTGCAGGTTTAATTTCCTCTCCAAGATTCCTACAATTATGGTGAACTTCTCTTCAATGGGACGTGGACCACCTAGGAACTGAGGATGCTGTTTGTGCTCCCCAACATCTCCGCATAAATGTTCACTCTTATTTTCCAAGCGAGTTTCAGATGCTTTGACTTCCAGACATGGACTTTCATGGTACTTCTGCCAGATTTTGCATCCATCCTGCAGGTTTAATTTCCTCTCCAAGATTCCTACAATTATGGTGATCTTCTCATCAACGGGACCTGGACCATCTAGGAAGTGAGTATGCTGTTTGTGTTCCCCAACAACTCCGCATAAACGTTCACTCCTATTTTCCAAGTGAGTTCCAGATGCTTTGACCTCCAGACATGGACTTTCATGGCACTTCTGCCAGATTTTGCATCCATCCTGCAGGTTTAATTTCCTCTCCAAGATTCCTACAATTATGGCGATCTTCTCATCAACGGGATGTGGACCACCTAGGAACTGAGGATGTTGTTTGTGTTCCCCAACATCTCCGTATAAACGTTCACTCTTATTTTCCAAGCGAGTTCCAGATGCTTTGACTTCCAGACATGGACTTTCATGGCACTTCTTCCAGATTTTGCATCCATCCTTCAGGTTTAATTTCCTCTCCAAGATTCCTCCAATTATGGCGATCTTCTCATCAACGGGCCGTGGACAACCTAGGAACTCAGCACTTGAGGAAACTCTTCCTTCACCACTTTGAGGAATAGTTGTTCCTGAAAAGAAAAGGAAAATTCCTGGGATTGACAGCTCTTCTTCCCTTGTGACACAGTTTTAATCAGCACTAACTGGAAAAATTACTTTTTTGAATGGCAGCTCCCAGAATTGAAGCAAGTTAAGGACAAAAGCATGCAATGATGTGTATGAGTGTGTGTGTGTGTGTGTGTGTGTGTGTGTGTCAGGCACCTGAATCTGCAACACCTAAGCAGAGCACTGGAAGAAAGGGGATCTTGGAGAAGTCTCATTCACAGGGTCTCTATGAGCTGAGGTCAACTTGAGGGCAGTTAACAACAACAACAAAGGATGCCTTCAAGTCACCTATCTACTAATGGTGTCCCTATGAATCTTTCATAGGTCTGTCTTATGCAAGGAATACTGGGAGGTGGATTTTACTGTTCCTGCCTCTGAAATGTAACCTGCAGGACCGGACATTCATTGTCATTCCCCATCTAAGTACTAACCAGGCCTGAACCTGCCTAGATTTGACAATCTGGTGCTTTTAGGGAATTTAGGTCATATTAAATTCAATGGTAATCATTGATTACTGAAGGAAACGCATTTAAGGGTAGCCATGTTGGCCATATGATAGAGCACAAAATCCACAAAACAGTGATAACTTTATTTAGCCAGTCAAAATTCACAAAATACTTTAAGCAAGCTTTTGAATCTCCACTGGCTCCTTCATCAGGCAAGGGTGTTAAAAAATCATACAGGAGAAAAAATTATATAAGATGACAATGTTAGTCACAGGCCTGCATTTTCTTAAGGTGTTGTTGTGTTATTCTGCACAGGGATATCTTATATGCAAGCAGGCCCTTCCTCGTTCTGGCCTTTTGGCATTTGAAACAAAGCATTCCAAAGACCAGAAATTGAAATCCCATTAGTAATACAAAAAGGTACTTCTTCTGAGATCCAAGATGTCTCCATCCTTTGTGAGGTCACAGCCCCTTTGTTAGGGATTGAATATTGAATGTTGCAAGCAACACCTCCAAGTTTTTTTTCTGGAGGATTATTATTTCTGTTTTGGTAAAACATGCCAAATGTCATCCCATTTTTTTTTATAAAAATGTTTTATTTTATTTTACCCCAAAATGTAAACTCCCAAGCTATTGGCTCACTCTTTAGGATTACCTGTAGCAGCTAAAATACGGTATCTTCACATGCCTGAAACATATTCAAAGGCTGCTATTTTGACCATATAGCAAAACACAACAACATCCAAAATCCATAAAAGAGTGATACCTTTATTTGAACAACCAACATGTACAAAATACATGATGCCAGTTTTCGAACCTCAACTGGTTTCTTTATTGGGCAAAGGTGTTAAAAAATCATACAAGAAAAAACAGGTATAAAATGACAGGCCTGCATTTTCTCAAGGTGTTGAGATCCCAGGTCTTGGATATCAGAAGAGTTACATTTCCGTATTGCTAATGGAATTCAAATTTTATCTCCTGAAGTTTGGAATGCTTTGTTCCCAGTGCCACATGGCAAAAAGGAGAAGGGGCCTGCTTGCATAGATATCTCTCCACAGAACAACACAACAACAACATCTTGAGAAAATGCAGGTCTGTGACTAACATCATAATTTTATAATTTTTCACCTGTATAATTTTTAACACCTTTGCCTGAGGGAGAAGCCAGTGGATTTTCAAAAGCTTGCATAAATGCATTTTGTGCATTTTGGTTGGCCGAAGAAAGGTAACACTTTTGTGGATTTCTGATGTTATTGTACATTGAATACCATAGTCAGCCTTCTCTATGCCATCCTATTTTTCGTTTCTGAGTAGCTGTGAAAGCTGGTCAGTGCACAAACCTGATAGGAGGAAAAACAACTCATTTGAAATGTGGTGCTGGAGAAGAATTCTATGGATACCCTGGACTGCTAAAAAGACAAATCAATGGTTCCTCAAGCAAATGAAACCTGAACTCTCCCTAGAAGCCAAGCTGACTAAACTGAGGCTGTTATACTTTGGCCATAACATGAGAAGGCATAGCTTACTAAAAAGACAATAATACTTGGTAAGGTGAAAGACAGTAGGAAAAGAGGAAGACCACATTACAGGGGGATAGACACAGCTTAGGAAGACAAAGCTACCCTGAATGTGCAAGATCTCAGCAAGGCTGTTGATGACAGGATGACTTCATTCATTCATAGGGTCACCTACATGGACAAAGGGGGAAAATGACAGAAGAAGAGAGGAACTGGGATATTTTGAAAGTTACTGAAAAGGTGGGTGACAGAGGTTTCACTGGGACAGTCCCTGCCAAACTGGAGCGGTTGGAGAGCATGCCTTTGCTACTGAGGAAACTTCTGTAGGGGGCATTTGCCCAGCAGTAGAAGTTGCAATCCAAAGAAGTAATTTTTCCAAGTTTTGGGAATCAAGGCTGGCCGAAATCCTGTGGGTGCTTTACTCATACATCAGTTCCTCTGTGGAAATAGTTGGACGTTTTTATAGTTGCTGGCAATTTAATAACTGGTTGTTGGCCTTTACTGGAAATGGATTTTGAGCTGCAGCTCTAAAAGAAAGCAAAATATTCCCCAAAATATAAATTATTCCTCCAAAAACACATCTGACGTAGGGAGGGAGGATTGTAGGTTTGCCCTGTTCTCGTTTCCAGCCTATTTAGGCCCAAAAGAGCTCTTTTCCTATAACAAGAAGTGACTTGAAAATTATAGTCAGGTTCACTTTCAGTCATAGAAAAAAAGCGCCTCTCCCGGGGTTAAAATGGCCAGGGCAAGGGCAGCATCTGCTAAAAAATCCCCCAAGCCTCCTAGGGGGTACTGTGGGCAAAAACATTTGAAGGCATCAGCTGGTGAGGAGCAGTCCTCTGAACATTTGGGACCAGGAAGATCATTACCTTTTCCATGGGCTGTAGTCTCTTGCTGCTTCTCAGCTCTTCCTTGATGAATCTGCTACAAAGAAAGAAGAAAGGGAGGGAAATGCCCAGTCATGAAGCAAATAATGGAATAGATGGTGAGATGGTGCTGGCACTCAGTTCTCCTCCCTTACAGCAGCCACATGGTAAAGGACTCTGTGCCAGTTTTTGTTTTTGTTTGTTTTTTCTAGCCCGAAGGATTCATTGCATGTTCTCCAACACTTCACAGACAAAAAGAAGGACATGGGTGGCCAAGCAACATCAGAGGGTGGTCAGTATGGCAAAAGTTGTGAATGAGGAAAAACATGCCAGGGATGAGGAGAGACTGCAACAGTTTGCTTTTGCTTACAGGGCCTCTAGACTGTTATAAAGAATTGTTTGATTGCTTTTATAAAGAATTGTTTGATTCCGAACTGGGAAGGGCAAGATTCCATTCCTCTCCTCTTCTCCTTGTTGATTCAACTGAATAGAAACTACGTTTACACTTTGAATTCAGTTTGCAGCAACTGAAGTAAGCTCAGCACAAAAGGGGGAAAGTGGGAGGAGGAGAGAGAAATTGAAACTTTTTAAAAGCAGCTGGGAAATTAATTTGGACAGTTGGAGGAGGTGTCATTGCCACGTAGCAAACCTCTTTAGGGGCCACATTCCCAATGGTGGGGGTGTGAAGACCATGAAGTGTGAAGGGGAGAATGGGGAGTTTCGCCAGCTCCTTTCTATGTCAACCGATGGCTGGGATTCAGAACCGTGGAAAGCAAACCTAAAGAATTAGATTTAGATCTACTTGTTCACTTAAATCAATTTTACAGAATTTACATCCAGGCCCAGCCACAGTTTGGTGAGCCAGAGCACAGCCATCTTTGATAGTGCTCTTATATTCATGTCTCCTTCCCACTTCTCCACTTAAGATAACAAGAACATGTGAAGTCGTAGGCTTTCATGGCCGGCACCCATAGTTTTTGTGGGTTTTTCAGGCTGTGTGGCCATGTTCTAGAAGAATTTCTTTCTGATGTTTCACCAGCATCTGGTGAAGATGCTAGCCACAGATGCTGGCAAAACGTCAGATAGAAACTCTTCTAGAACATGGCCATACAGCCCGAAAAACCCACAAAAAACAAGAACATGTTTTGCAAGAGGTGGCTGTGGAAAGGAATTTGGTGTATCCAAACATTGCAAATGTTGCTCATCTGGCTCTCCTCCCAGAGACTAGTTCTACAGAACCCTGTTGTTGAAAACTGCAACATTTCTAGCTTCCTCTTCTATTCTTTCCACTGATCAGAATATTGACTACAACCTGTTGATTACCAAATGAAAACTTTTCATGCTCATGTCCTGTTGATTCCCATGAGCTCATCCTGAATGGAAGTTATAAAACCTTTGCTGTAATCACTAGAGTGGTCCCTCTTGCAAACAACAAGCACTGGCATGCCCATGCTTGGGATGTAATATTTCCCTGTAAGTAAACCCCTTCCTTGGCTGGTTCGGGGTCCACCCGCAATACCATTATCTCTAAGCCCTTCATCTCTCCTTTCTGGAGTAGTATGTCAAGAATACTCACATTTTTCTGCCTCCCATGTTCAACTGCTAAAAGTCTCCTGATTCTCCACTCAACAAACCTACATGTCACATTTCCCTTTTTAAACAAGGTCATACATACTTGAGAAGACATCATTTAGCACAGAAACAGCTACCAGGTACACCATTCCTGATTAAGTGAATAAATTTTATAAATGGATAAATATTATTTTATTTTTGGTTTTCAAAGAGTAATTAGTTAAAAAAAAACAACCCTATGGATTGTTTAACTGTATTTTAATCACAAGTATTGATATTTTTTGCCTTTATACAGCAATCTGCTTTAATTTATTTCTTTAATTTTTATACGTTATTTTGAGTTCCCATATGGTGGGAAAGGTGGTGAAGTTAAAATCCTGTGGGACATTTAAGATTCAAATGGATACGTCCTTGGAACATAATATGGCAGACACAGATGTGGCTGTGAGAAAAAAGGTTTGGGTTATGGATTTGGCAATCCTGCTGAACAGCAGAATTGAAGACTAACAGAGGGAGAAGATGAGGAAATCTTAAGAATGACAAATGGAGATTCAGAGCCTGTGAGAAAAGAAAACAACTGAGGCTCTAGTAGTGAGAGGTGCTGTGGGAGCAATTCTAAAAGAGACCAACAAATCAGCTACAGAAAGGATCATAATAGGACAGTGGGAAAAGGGGACATTGTTTGGAACAGTCCACATTATCTGATGAGAATTCATGGATTCCTTGATTCTCTGACAAAATCCAAATCACTGATGGTCCAAAGTGCCAGATGGTGATACCTGGTAGGCTACAAAACTGAATATAGTAACAGTAATACAGAAAGAGATTGTCGGTCCATGGTGTGCAGCCATAGGGATGCAGCTGAGGAAGTAGACTTAAGTCTACAAAAGCTCATGCTGTTAACTTCTTTCTTTCAGTTAGTCTCAAAGGTGCTACAAGAACTCTCTACATGAAGGGTCACAGGGCCACTTATAGATGTGAAGGTACTCACCCATTCTGTTATAGGCCAAAATGACACTAAAACTCCAGGGATGGCTAAAATATGCCTGACGGTTGCTTGGCACAACCGACACAGGTATCTCCATCCAGGAAGGCCTTCCAGGAGTTTCCACATTAGATAAAAAACTGGTATCAGGATAGCATTCCTGACCAGTATGCAAATGCATTCCCAAAGAAGAGAACAATGGCTGTACAGCATAGTCTCCTCCATATTTGTAACCAAAGCCAAGCAAATGCTTCAGCCAAGGCACTGAACCAGCCAGTACTGCCTGGAGAGGCATGTGTAGGGCCTTGGCAGGATTCCAGTGCGCATCACAAATGTCTCCATGGTTCCTTTGTGCAGCCATAAGTCAGAAGAAATCTTCAGCCCTTGCAGCTTCCCCATGACATTTCAGTGGACCTCTTCCTCTTGGCATTACCCTCCACACCTCTTAATGACTGCTTATGGGTGCCCCTAATAAGGAGCATACCTTATTTGAGTGGCTAGAGAGCTGGTCCTTTACAGGGCTTATAGGCATCTTTTATAATGAGGGATGTCCCTGACTGGAAGCTTGGCAAGCTTCCCCTTTTATATAGATACCAAAAACATTCCTATATTTTTGGGTGTGGGTCCTTCATAAAGACATGTGTGCCCATCATGTGATTTTTGGATGTGGACAATCTGTGAATTTTGCAGAGCAATACATGGCCAGGCCAGTTAAAATTAAGACATCCATTTGGTATTTAGACAGAACACAAACTTGAGAATAGTCACAAATTTCAACGGTCCCATATTGTTGCTTTGAAAACCTGACAACACAACAAGTCATAGACAACCTGTTTCTTAAGATACTGTGCATACACAGCCCCTGTGAATTGTTGCTTTGGCCCAGGGGATGGAGAAACCCTAAGGAAGGGCTATACTTACTAATTCATTTCAGAGAGAGCTGGAGGGGAGCCTATGGCCAGAGATAAGGGTTATTGTGCCCTTCTCATCTTGAATTACAGAGCCAGTGTAGTGGACTGGTGTGAATGTTGGATTAGAATTCTGGGGGACCCAAGTTCAAATCAAATCAGTCGTGGAAGTCCTGTGGGTGACTTGGCAAGTCACACTCTCCCAAATAGAGAGAAAGGCAAGGACAATAGAGAACAGTTGCTAGGGGGCATGTGTAGGGTTACAATTAGGGTTAGGGTTCTAATATTCAAGCGGACCTGTGATGGTGCATCCACACCTGGAAGCATAGGGCACTTTAAATTAAACCCTGCATCCTAGGGTGCATATTCTGGATCGCCAACTCAATGTCTGCCACATGTGCAGCGGTGCATTTATATGGCCATTTTAGATCTTTGGCACCCTTTTTCTGGTGCACCGGTGTTGCTGCATGCATACGCACATGCGAAGGTGCACATCTTTGCCAAAGAAGCAGAAAAAAGCTGCTCCTTTTAAGAGCAGCTTTTCCTGGCATATGGCTGCTAGAGGCAACTTCCCTGGCGACTTTTAGACATGTGTCGTCTAAATGCCATGCCTTCAAGTCAGCCTCAAAGCACCTCTTTTTGCCCGTCTGCATAGCCCCATAGTCAGAAGCAGGACTTGGGACATTATTTTTAAAGCTTAAATAATTGCTGTTACTTCTCATACTCTTTGGAAAATAACTGGTTGGTGCTATTACTTGCTGTATTAAGACATTATGTGTTATTGGACTCATTACAGTAATGTTACTTTTTTGTTGCTTCGGTTCAAAAAACCCTTAGGACATAAAAGAAAGGCATAAATTGGGTTGGTAGTGGTCAAAATAACCATACAATGTCTTAAAATGTTCTGAAAGGCAACATTTAAAAGTTACCAGCAAACTTTAAGGAAACCAACATGGTGTAGTGGTTTGAGTTTTGGATTGTGGGGGTTCAAATCCCCTTGAAACTTGCCAAGAAAACCCTGTGATAGGATCCCCTTAGGGTTGCCATAAGTAAAAAATGACTTGGAGTCACACAACAAGAACAACAAGAAAACTTTAAACCTGTAAAGAGACATTTCCTTTTGAAATGTGACAATGTTCCACCCTTGTTAGCAAAAAGTATCTTTTTTCAAGCAACTATATTACCGTGGGTCCTTCATATCCACTGGGGGTTGGTTCCAAGACCCCCCATGGATACCCAAATCCATGGATTCTCAAGTCCCATTATATACAATGGCATAGTAAAATGGTGTCCTTTATATAAAATGGCAAAATCTAGGTTTGCTTTTGGGAATTTATTTTATTTTTGAATATTTTAAACTGGCGCCAGAGGCAGCAGCCCAACCATTGGAGGTACCAACACATCTTTGGAGCCTTGGAGAATAGAAATTGACAAGGTAATTCTCCAGTCCATCGCCCCATCGACACGCAAGTCATATCAGCTCACGTTGCGAGAATTTAGATGTTTCTTGTTAACTGTCGGGGAGGTAGAGGTCTGGCCATTGAAGGTGAAGGTTATCCTCCATTTTGCAGTCCACCTTAGGCAATCAGAATGGCAGCACTGTCATTTTATTCTAGAGCCAGAGGTTTTAATGACCCTACTGTTGATTTTAGAGTTCGCAGGGCTTTGGAAGGATGGGCTAGGGGGTCCATAACAGTACGAGATAATCGGTTGCCAATAACAGGTCCTATATTGATTAAAATTTGGCAAAACCTCCCATCTACATGTTTCACACCCAAAGAGGTGATATTGTTTTGAGCAGTATTTTTGTTGACCTTTTTTGCGGCCTTGAGGATCAGCGAAATTGTCCCTTGTTCCCATACTGATGAATCTGGCCGGGCTCTGTTATTCTCAGATAGCCATATTTCTGAACAGGGAATACAAATGACAATTAGGCGGTCAAAGACCGATCAGTTGGGGAAAGGACAATCAGTAATTTTGGCTAGGTTACCTGACGGCCATATTTGCCCAGTGCTGGCATTATCTGATTACCTCAGAATAAGGCCAAGAGTAACAGGGTATTTATTTTTACATTTATCTGGCCTTCCTTTGATGCAGTTTCAATTTTGGGCTGTGCTGCGAGAGGTTTTGAGACATGCCGGTTTGCCAGTGGCTCAATTTTCTTCTCATTCTTTCAGAATTGGGGCAGCGACGGCTGCAGCAACACATGGTTTAAGTGATAGTGCAGTTCGCAAGATTGGCCGCTGGTGTTCTAGGGCTTTTAAGTCTTATGTTCGCACCTAAGATAAACTGAATTGCTAATTCACTGATTTGTTCTGATTATATTTAGCAGAACTGAATGGTGGAGACATATGGATACTTGGCCACAGCCTAGTCTTTTGGACCGAGTGGCAGTTCATCGAGCATCGACGAGATTCGACCATGGGATTGAGAGACGTAGGAGCTGTAAGGTGGTTCGGTCGTAGAGGAATGCTTTGGGGAGCTCTACTACCTAAAATTATTGAATTGCTGGCATCCTTCACACATCCCAAGATCTTGCTAGTTCATTTAGGAGAAAATGATCTGGCAAAACTAAAGTTAGCTAAAAGAATTGTTAATGACATGCAAGAGGTTAAGCGAAGGATGCCAAATACTGTGCACATGTGGACAAAGTTGCTGCCTCAGAGATCTTGGTATGGTGCTCGGAGTGATGCGGCCATCAACGGAGCTTGACGTTGGCTGAAAAGATCTGTGGCCAAAACTTTGGGGGAAATGGGAATAATTATTGTTGAGCATGAAGGAATTCAGGTTACATTGCCACAATTGTACAGGGGCGATGGAGTACATCTCTCTCCAGAAGGGAATGACATATACTTGACTTCTTTGGAGTCATACATTAAAAGAGCAATTTTTTTTCAGGGGGAGGGGATGCCAAGCTAGGCTGGCCCCCTCCTGTGGTGGGTAGCTCCCCCCCCCCTTGGGGATAATTAGGTTAATTGGAAACTACTAATGGGGTGTATAAAAAATTCTAACCAAAAAATGTATGATGTCATTTAACCTTGGATGATGTCATATTGTTATGGCGTCATAGAAATCCTTATGACGTCATTTCCGGTTGAGGGAAGGGTTAGATATTTACTGTTATATAATGCATAAACTAATGGACTTGATGCATGCCATGATAGAAGTAATTAATTAATAGTGTTCGCACTTAACTACAAAAACGCATGCGTCAAGAACAAAATTCTCATTTAAGAAATTGTTTAAGAAATTGTTATTTAAATGTTTAATTGATAGGATTGAAGACCCTGTACAAAATAAAAGTTGTGGCCAATGTTTTACTCAAATAATCGCATTTGGTGTCCTTTGTGCCGATGCAATATGCATTCCATTGTTTTTGCAACTACTTGCCTCACTCAGCTGCAGTCTGCCCATAATTGCAAGTAGTTGCAAATATGATGTGCGGCCATAGGTCACACCACACCACGGGGGGGGGGGGGGAGGAGGGGATAGCCGATTTCCCAAAAACTGAGGAGGGATGGTAAACACCCCTCTGCCATTAGTCCCTCCCCTCCAGAATGATGTGATTCAGATCCATCATTCTCACTTGTTGAACACTTTGGAATCAATTCTTTTCAAAAGAACTGCCAAAAAAGCTAGTGTCAGGAAACTGCAGTATTTTTGCATTTGTCTCACTTCATCATGATTGCAACTGAGCTCAATAGGATTGGAACCAGTTTCATATGGGAACGACAGACATATAACCCGATTAGCAATTCATTTTAAATCATAGTGGGAATGAGGCCATAGAATCATAGCGCTGGAAAAGACCACAAGGGCTATCCAGTCCAATTTCCTGCCATGCAGGAATACACAGTAAAAGCACTCCCAACTGATGGCCATCCAGCCTCTGTTAAAAGAACCTCCAAAGAAGGAGATTACCACTCCCCAAGGCAGCATATTACACTTTCAAACAGCTCTTACTGTCAGGAGGTTCTTCCTAATGCTTAGATGAACTCTCTTTTCCTGTAACTTGAATCCATTGCTCTAGGTCTTATTCTCTGGAGCACCAGAAAATAAGGTAGTGCCATCCTCAATATGACACCCATTTAAATATTTAAACAGGGCAATTATATGACCTCTTAACTTTCTCTTCTCCAAGCTAAACATGTCCAGCTCCCTAAGCTGCTCCTAATACAACATGGTTTCCAAACTGGAAGCAAGAGAGAGGTGTGAGAGATAAAGTGAAGGTGGAGGAGAAAAAGAGAAAGAAAAGTGAGTGGTGTAAGTGGTGAGTGCAAGAAACAATGCAGGGGGCTGTAAGGTAGTTTGGCTGAGAGGTAAATTCACCTAACCAATTCCATGGCCAATTTAGAATGGGTGGCACCTGGCTTGAAAGCAATGCATGTGGAAAAGGTCTAGGGATCTCAGTAGACCATAAACTAAACATGAATAAACAGTGTGATGTGGTGGCCACAAAAGCCAATACAATTTTGGGCTGCATCAACGGGTGTATAGTGTCTAGTGTCCACTCTATTCTGCCTTGGTCAGACCTCATGTGGAGTACTGTGTCCAGTTCTGGGCACCACAGTTCAAGAAGGATATGGAATGTGTCCAGAGAAGAGTGGCACAGACTTGAAACAGATAAGCAAAATAAACTGCCTTCCGGCCAATTTGAGGGCATGGTGTTCAAATGACACACACACCCAAACTGTCTGGAAGCCATGCCAAAACTGCCTAAGATGGCCCAAACCCAGCTGCAAAAGGAGTAGCAAAAACAACAACACTCCTGTGAGAGTCATTTGAGATCGCAGTGCCTGCTCGCTGTGGTCCCACAGCCAACAGGGTGGGAGCAGCCTCTGGTCACTCCTTTTGCCCCATCTGCATGACCCCCAAGATGATCAAAGGTCTGTAAACCAAGACCTACAAGGAATGGGGGCGGGGGGAGCTTAGTACATTTAGTTTGGAGAAGAGAAGACTGAGAGGTTACTTGATAGCTGTCTTTAAATGTCTGGAGGGATGCCATGTAAAAGAGAGAGCAAGCTTAAAGACCTTCTTTACTGTAAGAACAGTTTGGCAATCGAACATACTGCCTCAAGGGAGGGTGGGTTCTCCTTCTTTGGAGGTCTTTAAACAGATTTTGGCTGGACATTGTGCTAAAGTGCTATAATAATAATAATAATAATAATAATAATAATAATAATAATAAATATTTCTATCCCGCCCCTCTGCCGAAGCAATCGGGGGGGCGGCTTACAAAATTAAAATGTCACAATATACAATCTCAAAGAACCCCCTCCCACCCCTTAAAATAGCATTAAACATTAAGAATATAAAACAATAAAAACAATAAAAGAATCAGCTATAACATCTAAAAAAAATCATAATAGCAGGCAGGCAACAGATTATAAATGCAACAGAGGGTAGAGATAGGGTGAGCTCATTCCTCAGGCCGGGAAAAACTAGTCTGGAAAGGCCTGCCAGAAGAGATCCGTCTTTACAGCCCTTTTAAAGTTGTTTAAGCTGGTAATCTGATGGATCTTGTCCGGCAGGTAGTTCCACAATCTGGGAGCGGTTGCCGAGAAGGCCCTCTGGGAGGTTCAGACAGCCTAGCTTTAACAGGCTGAAGCAAATTCCTCCCAGAAGACTGAAGTGTGCGGCGTGGATCGTACAGAAGGAGGCGGTCCCAGAGATAGGTTGGACCCAAGCCATGTAGGGCTTTAAAGGTCATAACCAACCCTTTGTAATCAGCCCAGAAACTGATCAGCAGCCAGTGAAGTCTTTTCAAGACAGGTGATATATGGTCTCGCCTGGATGTTCCGGAGACCAGTCAGGCTGCCATATTCTGCACTACTTGAAGTTTCTGGACTAAGCACGAGGGTAGCCCCATGTAGAGCACATTACAGAATTCAAGATGAGAGGTCACCAGCACACGTACCACAGTTTCAATATCCCTTACTTCCAGGAAAGGGCGCAGCTGGTGGATCAGCCAAAACTGATAACAGGCACTCCTGACTGTTGCATTTACCTCATTTGACATCTGGAGTGACGGATCCAGGAGTACCCCCAGACTGCAAACACAGTCCTTTGAGGTGTTTGAAATATTTTCTTGATATCTGCTAGGATGCTGAAGAAACAGGAGAGATTGCTTAATCTCACCAGCAGAATAAAGCACAGCAAAATAATGATGGGCAGGAACAGACTAGATCCACCTTCATCTCCCACACCCACGTGTCTACAAAACAACACAGAGATTTCAATTAGAGTAAAATGAAATGATATTTACTTACAAAATCATGTATATGAAGATATACATGTCTAGCTTCATGTTGCAAAGAAAAAGAAGTAGAAAAGTAGTTCTATATGCTTCTAAGGAAGTTTTGCTCTAGCATGCTTGCTGGTCCAGCATCTCCAGGGAAAAGACAAAGGGTAATAAAGATTCTCAAGCATGGGCCAAAAGGTGAGGTGTGCTTAGTTAAAAACAGGAAATGAGGAGGGGATATTAGTGGGCAATAAAACTACCATAGACATGCATACCTATATTCCTAGAAAGACTCAGCATGCGAAGTTGCTATATCCCAATACGCAGAGAGTGTGACCGCATCCAGGACTAGAGGTTGTATCCCAATACCTAGTTTTGGGGCCACTACTGTTAGTACCTCCATTTTTTCTGGATTAAGTCTCAATCTGTTTTTCCTCATCCAGCCCATTACCGCTCTAAGACAGTCATTGAGAGGAGAGACACCATCAGAAGCCAAGGCCGACGACCGAGGCATGGAGAAATATATCTGGGTGTCATCAGCACACTGATAACACCTAGACCCATGCCTCCAGATGATTTCTCCCAGCAGCTTCATACATATATTGAATAACATTGGGGACAGGATGGCACCTTGCAGTATGCCACAATTAAGCTCCTTTTTTGTGGAGCAACTGTCCCCGAGGAACACCTTCTGAATCTGCCTGAGAGGAAGGAACGGAACCACTGCAATGCAGTGCCTCCAATTCCTAACCCCCTCAGGCGATCCAAGAGGATGTTGTGATCTATTGTATCAAAAGCTGCTGAGAGGTCTAAGAGCACCAACAGGGTCACACTACCCCTGTTGATGCTCAAACGAAGGTCATCAGCCAAAGCCACCATGGCAATCTCAACTCCAAATCCTGTCCTAAAGCCGGTTTGAAATGGGTCCATCAGTGATAAATGTGTATTTCCAAATGGCAGGTAATTGTACTAGTGGCCCTTGTTGTCCCTTCCAACTCTGAGATTCTATTATTCTTTTATTCAAATTTTGGGCCCTTTGTTCCAGCACTTTAAATGTTGTTCTGTACAAGTTCTCTCAGATGACCTGTAACTGTAAAAAAATAATTTAAAAAATATAAATAAATAAAAAAGGTATAAAGATTGAAACACAGTGATACCCCTGCTTGACAATTAATTTCTGAATTTCCATAATTAGAAGGCAAATTAGAGTAATTTTCATCAATTGAAAAATTTGTATAATATACAAATTATATGCCCAGATTTGAGGAAGTGGAATATGGCAACCATAAATTAAGCACAAGCCTCTTCTGCCCACAGAAATACCCTTCTGCAAGCAGAACTGTCTTCTGCTGACTGTTCTTGAGGATCTGTTGACAGAGCAATCTATTAGCAGAACTGCTCTTCTGGCCAAGATCACCTGGCAGAAAAAATAAAGGAAGAGAGGAACTAAAGTATGCCAGATTCAAACCTTCTCTAGTCCAGTCCAGCCACAGTCAAAATGCTGGTGCAAATTTAGGCCAAGGCCAGCGTAGTACTAAGCAATTTCCAACTCCTTTGAGTTGTTAAAGATTTGAATTCATGACAGCTTCAACTGGCCTAGTGATCAGTTCAACAGTCAATGGCATGTCAGGCACTTAAGATTGCACTTAAATGTGGCAGGAGCATGAAAGCAGAAACCATGTTAAAAGAAGAAGGCACAAGCAACACTGTTGGAGGACCTTGTTTATGAAAATGCATATCCTGACTTTTTTTATATACAAAATCAATGTGGATTACAATAAAGAAGCTTGCCCACTGGCACAGACCTTGTTTTGTTTTGGTATATGGATTTAAAATGAAGTGTTAATGAAGGGGCCTAGCACAGCAGAGCAAACAATGCTTATAAAATCTTATGCCAAAAGAATGAGAATATACAATGAAATGACCTTACAAAGAGCTACATGCAAATGGTACCAATTCTGTTCCTGTTCCTTTATGTTCAGTGAAACAAAATTTATATGCTCAGTTGACTAACATTACAGCACATTCCTCTCTTTTTTCTTTAGGTACAACCAAGCAGATACAATCAGGTACAACTATTTCCTTTATTGTTTGACGTGGAACATGAAAGGTTCACATACAGATAAAGAAAGATCAAATCAGACAGGAAAGGCATGCAACTTCTCATCACTGCTTACAAAACTGGATGCAGTGTCACCCTTTCTGAAATAGTAGTGCATGCAGTCTTGCTGGTCTCATAGACACAAGCAGAAATGAATGGGAGACCTCACTCTAGGTCATAGGTTCTTCTCTCTGAGGTGCTACCCACAAGAATATCTTGTTCCCTTGTGTGTTAAGTGACAGAGCTTGGCAAGGCCACATCATTTATCACTGATGGACAGATACTGGAGATTTCTATTGGGAAACTTCAGACAAGTGTGACTATGAGACCACAATCACAAAAAGAAGACATTGTCAGAACTACAAAGGAAACTGAATGCTGACAGAGACAAACACTGAGACTGTTGTAGCCAATGGTACTGTCAGCAAGTGCATCATCAGATGTGAAATTCAATATTTATAAATTGTGTGCTCGTTTGTGCTGCGGGGAAAACAACAGGGAGTCCTGGGTCATTGGTAAAATCTAGCAAATTAATTAAAGCATAATATTATTAGATGCATGAAGTGTTATCCATCGTTATCCATACGTGTGTGTAAGTATGCAGGTATAGTAGACAGGCCGCAGTGAAATGAAATACAAGAAGAATAGAGAGTGAAAGAAAATGCAGCTAGGTTTTGCATCTCTGGTCCAAAATACACTGTAGAAATAACCCAGTGCTCAGGAACCCTGGGAATTGTAATTTATTATGGCACCAGAGCTCTCTGACAGAGAAGGCTAAATGTCTCACAAAACTACAGTTTTCAGAATTCCCTAGTAATGAGCCAGGGCAGTTAAAACGGTCTCAAACTGGATGCTTCTGCAGTGTGTTTGTGTGAAATAAACACAGTGAAAGGCAACAACACAATCAACTTAGCAGTGTTGAACTGAATAATAGCTGTAGCAAGGCAGGAAGACTTAAGGAGGTTTCATAGCGTAAATCCCCACTTGCAGAGTTATACACTGATAGGGCCACAAAGCCCTTGTGCTGAATGGCAGAGCTGGGCAACTGAATGATCAATGCGCACCCCAAGACATATTTGCATACAAAGTGACACTTCATCTGCAACTCTACTTCATGATAGGCTGACAAAAGGGGAGCTGTGGCCATCATGAGAAAGTCAGACTACATACAGGAGGCAAGAGAAAGCTGTCCAACACTACATTTTCCATAATCCTCTTCAAAGATACATAGGAATATATGAAGACACATATGAATATATGAAGGAACTACAGAAATTACTTAGAAAATTCTCCAGTGATGTACAGAACCAAATTCAAATGGACACACCCTAGAAACCAAAGTAGATATCTTTTATTTACTACCCAGTATGCACAAATGAAGAAGACCTATTATCTCAAGCATTAGAACTCTGACTTGGGATATCTAGATATATGAACTCAGTTCTGAAGCCATATGCCATCAACATTCCAAGCTATATGAAAGATACAACTGATTTCCTGAAGAAAATACAGTCCATCCACACACAGAGAGAACACCATCCTAGCCACTGTGGATATGGAACCCCTATACACCCAAATCCCAAACCAGTGGGGGCGGGGGGACTACAAGCTATCAAGAATACCATCCTAAATAAGGCTACAGTAGACCTAGCCACCAAAGTCTGCCACTTTGTATATACTCATAACTACCTACCTTTTGGGAATAATATGTATCTCCAAGTCAGTGGCACTGCCATGGGTGCCTGCATGGCACTACAGTATGCAAACATCTACATGGCTGACCTGGAACAATACTTCCCCAGCACATGCACCTCAAAACCTTTCCTCTACCTATGGTTTCTTTATGACATCTTTATAATTTGGCCACAAGGAAAGCAATCACTTGAGAAGTTCCACCAGTATTTCAATAACTTCTGCCCTACCAGAAACCAAGCTTGGAGCAAACCACAACAAATTTACTTTCTTGACACCTCTGTCAATGGACTTCTAAGCATCAGGCTCTATCAAAAACCCACTGATTGCTACACATACTCACATGCCTCCAGTTTTCACCCAGAATAACTCTATTGTTTATAGTCAAGCCGTCCAATACAACCACATCTGCTCAGATCCACAAGACAGAGAGACTCAAAACTCTTGGATTTACAACAGTCATTTCTCAATCTACAATACCTAAGGAGATGAAGAAACAAACAAAACAAGATTAACATGCAGACACCATTTATTACAAGACAGACCAAAACCACAAAATGACAGAATATCCCTAGTGGTCATCTACAATCCCCAGCTGAGAGCACTCAAATGTGTCATCAATGAGCTACAAGCAATTCTGGAGAATAATAGCTCCCTCATATTCTCTGGGATGCAGGCCTTTATTGTCCTATTGTCAACCTCCAAATCTTAAACAACAGGAGGCATAATATGAATAGTAATACAGGGACACAAATCCTACTACAAACCTAGATGCCAACTCTGTCCCCAAATCTATTCTGGAAACAATATTACAGCAGCCAATGACATCATCCACAATGTCAGAGGTACATTTGCATGCTCTTCCTACCATATTATATGTGGCATCCTATGCCAGCATTGGACAAACAGAATTAATGGACATAAATCTGACATTAGAAATAGCAATACCCAAAAACCAGTTGCAGGGCATTTCAACCTTCCTGGACACACAGTATGGGATTTAAAGGCTGCAGTTCTTGAACAAGGAAATTACAAAGGAAGACTAGAAAAATAAACTGCTGATAGTTTTCTGTGGGTTTTCCAAGCTATGCGGCCACATTCTGGAAGAGTTTATTCTGGACATGTCACCTGCATCTGTGGCTGGCATCTTCAGAGGGTGGTGGCATGGAAGTATGTTTGGTATATATATTTGTGTGACCCTTGATTTACATACTAATCTGTATGTTGGTCTGTTGTTAGATGGAAAGGCCTCAGGGTGGGAGGATAAGTGAGGTACATGTGTGTCCATGTCCACTGGGCTCTACAGGCTAATGGTTTCTCCAGCTCAGACAAAAACCACAGGAGTGAAGACAAACAAGCACCCAAAGGGAAGGTATTTTTACATCAAAGGAGTTATGGACATAATGGGGAAACTGATGGGGAACACACAACCTCCAAATGATCTACAGACCAACCAAGAAAATCCAGCAAATGCTGTGCTCAGCAAAAGGCAGGGGGAAGCCTCTCATTGCCACAGCAGTTCACTGCATACTGTGCAACTTTGGGCAGGTCTACTTAGGGACCAATAAATGCAGTGTCCAAACATAAATCAAAGAACATGAGAGACACCGCAGACTGAGCCAGTCAGAATAATCAGCACTAGCAGAACATGTAATAAACCAACCTGGACATAGAATGCTATTTGAAAACACTGAAATTCTGGACCATGCCAACAACTATCAGGTCAGAATGCACAGGGAGGCCACTGAAATCCAGAAACACCTGGACAACTTCAACAGGAAAGAAGAAACACTGAAAGTAAACAAAGGGAGAAAACAGATGGCTTGTTTGCTCGCCAGGTTGGGGCCATGGCAAAAGCATACCATGCCCCTAACCCAGCCTTTTCCCAGTGCAAAAAGGGTAACTTTGCTGCCACAGCAGTGATTTGTTTGCATTTCTTCAGTGCAGCATGTGCATCCCACTCCCACAACTCTGTAAATATGCTCTACATCTAAGCATTTATTGTCATTCTGTACCGCATCCAAGGAAATGGGTTTAAATCCATGAAAGATCATGCAAAAATAAGAACCAGTTGGTCTTAACGATGCAGCCATATTCCCCCACATGACTTACAATCAATTATAGATTTGATTTTTAGACTTCATTTCATTCTTCCTTTATGTTTGAGATTCTGACTTATTTATAGACTCAACTTATTTTAATCCTGCTTAATGTGTTTTTGTGTGATGGCCAGTAGCTCAACACCTAATAAAATGAATGGCTGAATTTCATTACATTTTTCTTACTCCAGTGCATAAGGTCATCCAGTTCATGATGAACTTGGAACAATCTGTATTAATAGTGTTTCCTAATGGGTAAAATTATTTATTTTATTAGAGCAAGGTTTAATTTTTTTTAAACTTTGGTTTTTAATTTTAACAGGGAAGAATAATGATAGTATTTTTTTTTCAGATGAAGAGTTCTGTGAAACTTGAAAGCATGCTCCTGTAGCAACACAGTTGGTTTAAAAGAATGTATTGGTGTTTCTTAATGAATAAAATAGTCAGAAGGATCATCTGACTTGCATACAGATCTTCAAAAATATATGCAGAAGGAGACATGCTCCTGTGATTCCAAACCACACCAGAAAATGGTATAACTGCCTTGGGTTTCTCACTTCAAAGGAAAGAATATGGAATATTAAGAATATATGCACTTGCCAGTGTTGAAACCAGCTCAATAATAAACTTCCTTTCCAGCAGCTGATCTGAATGAAGGACCATGTTACTGGATGAAATAGTACTGACTGGAGAATCAGTTCATGCCAAGCATGAACTAAAAGTGAGAATAGAAGAATAAATGAGCTAAAGTGCAAGAATTCTGACTTAGGGGAACAAGAAGAAGCACGTTGGTGGAGGTACTGGGTTGTCTGCCTTAAAAAGAACCAGATCTTCTAAAGGTGTGTGTGTTGGGGGAAGGTAATATCAGGTGCTGTGCAGTACTGGCAGAGTCAGCATATGGTGGACCCAAACAGCTCTTCTTTCTTCTTGTCACTTACAACTCCAGCACAGGTCTGGGTGGCTTCAGGACCACTGGTGGAGCCAGCAAAACCTATTAGTTACCAGTTCCTTTATGCCAGGCAGGCATAGTTTAGGCACCACAAACACGCACACAGCTGGCAGGGCTGCATTCCCCATCCCAATTATTTTTATTTTAAAAAGGCTCCCTATAGCCTCTGGGGCTAGGGAGACAATTTTTCTAGGTCCCTCTCCCACACATGATGTAGGAGATTATCGTATGGCTTAAATAATACTACTTACCACTCCCAAATTTAATTTGAATTCGCACTGCAGCCGTGTTTTATCACACAGCTTTTGTAGTGGAATCGAACTTTAGACTAGATCCCCACTCCAATACGCATCCGAAAATGCGCTCCGGCAGCCATTTTTCCAAGCTGGAACCTTCCGACTTGGAAAAATGGCTGCTGGAGCGTGTTTCCCAATTCACATTTGAGAGGGAATGCACCCAGACAGCTTTTTTTTGGGGGGGGGGAGCCTTGTGATAAGATCTGGTTCCAGCCCGAATTGGGTTCTAATTTGAAAGAGGTAAGCTGGGTCCGAGAGGAGAAATAGTGCTAATTGAGTCCACTTTAAGGGTTAGGGTTAGTGCTAGAGAATCATGGGAATTGTTTTTTGTTTTTTTTTTCTGAGACATTGAGCCTTCTCTGTCAGAGAGCTCTGGTGCCACAATAAAATACAGTTCCCATGATTCCCTAACTCTAACCCTAACCCTTAAAGTGGACTCAATTTGCACTATTTCTAGCAGTCTGCAAAGGCCCTTAGTCTTTTTTCAAGCTGGAGGTGACCGGAAGTAACTTGCTGTTCTGGGAAAACCAAAGCCCCTCAGCTTGGTTAAGACAACAATCTTACAAAATTGAATTCGGGGGGGGGGAGATCTTTTTTGTTTTCTGATGTTTCTCTTTTCTCAGGTGTGGATACCTGGCTGCCAGCAACATGCCAGAGGCCATGGAACCTGGTCGCCTATTCATCCTGCCGGCGCTATGGATGTGTAAGTGTTACCTTGATTTAATGTATTGCATGTATTCTTGGCTCATGATACTATTACTAGGGGCAGGACTAGTTTAAGACATTTTTTGTTGCCTGAGGAAAGGGACTAATCATGTGGTATGCTTTTATTGAGAGCATGGTGTGGTTGTTTGAACATTTTTGTACTACAACCCTGGCCTGGAGATCAATCTTGAATTCCCCACTAGAGCATGAAAGCCAACATGGTGACCTTGGGCAGGTCACACTCTCTCAGCCCCGGAGGTTGGCCACAGCACAGCATACCCCCTCTGTAGCTTGTCAGAGGCGTGGGGTTGAAATAATAATTATCATTATTATTGTTGTTGTTATTATTACTGTTATTATTACTGTTGTTATTATTACTATTGTTATCATTATTATTGTTTTCATCATGAGCCTGACATGACTCTCTCTGACAATAACCACAACAACGACAACAATGCCACTTCGGCTTTCAGAGCTGCACCCTCTGGGATCATGGGATTTGTAGTTTGCTGAGGCCCTCAAGCTCTTTATCTGACCATTCTGAATGACCCTACCTATACTGAAAATCCCAGGAATGTTTACAATGGTTGCCGTGGCAGTAAAAAAAGGTAGCGATTATAAAGTGTACATGGGCTTGCGATGGCCCTAAAAGCTGGGTCTTGTTGATTCGCACTTTATTTCTGTAAGGTGATTATACCTTGCCTTTTCTGTCTGGCTACCAAAGTGGCTTGTAAGTTGTGGTTTTTGGCATTTTTCGGCCCCCAAGGTTACATTTGCATATATATACTAATATGGACAGACAGGCAGATATAGATAAATATATAGAGAGAGAAATATATATATATATATATGTATATAGATCTACCTATATAAAGACAGAAAGAAAGGGAGGTCAAGAGAGAGGGAGAGAGGAATGGAGGGATAGACAAGTGTACGGATTACTGTGGCCAGTGTGTTACCTACAGAGATGGGGACACAGTACGCTATAACTCTCTACACATGCACTTTTGGTTTTTTCTGGATGTCTCCGTCATATTTCAGGTCATCTATATTTACAGCTTCATGTATATATATATATATATATATATATACACCTTATCTACATTCCTGTTCTTTGGCAAGGTGGGGGAAATCCTTAACGACCTAACTTGAGCACCAGCCATGCAGGAATGTCCTTTCTATGCACCTCCAAGGAGGCCCTTCTTGTTGGTACGGTGCGGGAAAACCTGTACTTTGATCTACCTCTACCTCCTGCTATGCAGGAATGCCATTTTTATGCTCCCCCCCCCACAGGTCCTTCCTGACTGTGGTTCGATTGATGTACAGTAAAATGAAGTTGGCTCCACAAAAGTCCAAGCACATGTCTCCATGCTCAGGTGCCCTGTTCTGAGAGGGAGGAGTTTTTCTAGTCCATCATGGAGTTGGAAGAGACCGCAAGGGCCATCAAGTTCAACCCCCTGCCATGCAGGAACTCCCAATCAAAGCATCCTCGGCAGATGGCCATCCAGCCTCTGGTTAATGTTTTTTGTGATGTTTCCCTCTTTGCTTGCATTGCACTTCTCTAGGGTCAGAGCTAAGAAGCAAGCCATATCAAGACAGTTCCCAGCACTGATTTGATAACTGCAACACTTTTCATATTTTCACATTCTCTTGTCAAGAGAAACAAAACGAATCTCCCTTGCTTTTTGGCCCTCCATTGTATGCTCCTGCTTGCTAATATCCTGCACTGCTCTGATTGTGATATGTATGCATAATACTGTAACAAGAGATGCTTTTGCTTTTAATCTATTCCTGTGGTCCTTTCCAATTAGGTTCTAGTGATCTTCTTCTTTTCTCTTTCAGATACACCTTCTGCCGTCCTACCTATCTAAATACTGCTGGAAAGGAGTTGAAAAGCTGCTTCTGATATGTCTGTTTTCAACTCCCCCCCCCCCCTCAGACCATTAAAGTAAACGTTTTCTAACACAAAATAAATTATTTATTTAAATAACATTATTATTTGGCTACACATTCATTTATTTGATAACACAAAAAAAAAAATAAAACCAGGGGGCGGGACAAAATAGATCAATAAATTAATATTAAGAAAATAAAAAAAACAACCTCTGACTGTTGTCACACACATGGCAGAGGGGGGTGGGTTGGATAACGAAAAAAAAATTATTCACGAGGCGGGGACCGGTGCACTTGAAAATGCTGCACCTATATTCTCAGCTGGTCCACCTGCCATTCCAGGGCACCAAGCCTCTCCGGGATCTGCTCCTGGGAGCGTG
This sequence comes from Phrynosoma blainvillii, assembly GCA_026167975.1. NCBI lineage: Eukaryota > Metazoa > Chordata > Lepidosauria > Squamata > Phrynosomatidae > Phrynosoma > Phrynosoma blainvillii. The sequence continues at coordinate 9,805,461 of JANUYF010000012.1, read as the reverse complement.
TGAGAGCCGAAATCAGTTCCCTCACTGTAGGGCCAGAAAAAAAAAGAAATACATCATTATTGCTTGCTGGCTTACATGTCTGACGGTATTGCATTATTTGCTTTTTCAACATTGACAAAACACTTACATGGTCATTCTTCAGCCACGTCCTCTGGCTCGGGGGGGGGGGAATGGCTCATCATCCCCAGGCTGCTCCCCAGCCTGTCCCTCACCAGGAGGGTGTTCTTCTTCCTCCTGGGGGGGGGGGAGATTGGCTCTCCCTTCTTCCTCCTCCACCTGTTGTGGTGGCGGGCTTCCCTCCGGCCTGGCCGGCGCTTGCTCCTCTTCCTTGGCTCTTTCCTGAGGGTCATCCTCTGGTTCCTCTCCTGGAAGTAAAGACATATATAAAACAGAGGGTACATTATCTGTTGCAGACATTCTTCTTGCCATTAATATTACATAGGCGATATTTTAGGCAGAAAAAAACTTTAAGGACAGGTAGACATGCAAATGTACATATACACCCCTACATGTGTTACAATAATATGGCAGGGACTTACCTAGTGGTCTTCGGGCACTCCTGCCATTGGGGCGGCCTGCCTGCTCCCACAACTGCCTCAGCTGCCTGTAGAAGGGTGGGTGCCCTCCCACGGGAGGGTCCCTGTGGAACAAGGCTCTGGCCCAGTAGAAGGCATTCCTGAGGACTTTAACCTTCGATCTAACCTGGGCAACAGTCCTCTGGAACCCTCTACGGGCCAGCCTTCTGGAGAGGCGGCTGTAGATGTGGTGGTTGGGGTGCGAGCTGGACACCATGATCAGGGGGAGGTTGCGGCTGGCACCCATAATATCAAGCAAGGCCTCAACTTCGGAGGGAAGCCACATTTGCCACCTGTTGGCCATAGCTGTGGATTTCCCTATGGGCAATGTACATCCACCTCCAATAGGTGTCGCTAGACCGGAAGTACGATCATTGCGCATGCACGCTAACACCGCCGCCTGCTTTTTCTCCATCGCCCGCTGCACGTGGAACTCATTTCGGAGATTGGCTGCAAAAGTCGCCTTGGCGCTAATATCATCATTGCACGACGGTCAGGACCTTTCGGTACTGATTTCAGCTATTGGCAATTGGCATCTATTTCTATTTTTGTTTTTTTAAAACAGCGAAATGGCTTCCTCTTCTGCTGCTCCTTCCGAACCCCAGAAAAAGGGAAGGGGTATCGCCTGGGGCCACAGGAAACTGGTGGAACTCATATCTCTGTGGGGTGACGAGAGAGTGCAGAGGGAATTGGTTTCAAACCATAGGAACCATTTGATTTATACAGATATTTCTAACAAGCTTAAAGAGAAGGGGATCAACAGGTCTCTGGACGAAGTTAGGAATAAATGTAAAGGTCTGAGGGCGGAGTATAGGCGTGTGACAACACACAACGCATTAGCGGAAATGCTCCGGTTTCTTGCCCTTATTTTGCGGAGCTAGATGTATTTTTAAGAAAAGACAGGGCGATTTTCCCCAAAAGAGTAGCGAAAAGCCTCAAGGTTGTGAGGGCAGCAGCCGGGGAAGGAGGACAGGAGGGGACCTCATCACAGGCAGCTCCGTTATCACCAGGAGAAGGACCGTCAACCTCAGCCATACATGTGCAAGGTGGGTATTTTTAGAACCGTGTGCTTCTAATAGCCCTTTGCTTTTCGGGGGGGGGTTGGTATTTAGGGTTCTTCCAGGATTGCTTTGTTGATATATACTAAATACAATATATTAACCATATATATAGCATGCATTTAATCTGTGTTTGCAAAGATAGAGCGACTATTTATCCTTTCCATGGAATTATGGGTAATTTTTTGGGGGGGCCTTTGGGGTCGGGGGTTGGGTAGTAGGGTGGAGGGGGTGGAGTAGGGTGGAGGTGGTCTCCCATTGAAGGCCTCTCATGCCCCCTTGGTTTTGGGCTGCCGGCCACGGGGAAGCTTCTAGAAAGCCCTGCTATTGCATTATGGGTAATTTTGGGGGGGGGCTTTGGGGTCAGGGGGGTTGGGTAGTAGGGTGGATGGGGTCCCCCATTGAAGGCCTCTCGCATGCCCCCTTGGTTTTGGGCTGCCAGCCACGGGGAAGCTTCTAGAAAGCCCTGCTATTGCATTATGGGTAATTTTTGGGGGGGCCTTTGGGGTCGGGGGGGTTGGGTAGTAGGGTGGAGGGGGTCCCCCATTGAAGGCCTCTCGAATGCCCCCTTGGTTTTGGGCTGCCGGCCACGGGGAAGCCTCTAGAATGCCCTGCTATTGCATTATGGGTAATTTTGGGGGGCCTTTGGGGTCAGGGGGGTTGGGTAGTAGGGTGGAGGGGGTCCCCCATTGAAGGCCTCTCGCATGCCCCCTTGGTTTTGGGCTGCCGGCCACGGGGAAGCTTCTAGAAAGCCCTGCTCTTGCATTATATATGTGTGTGCATATATATATATATATATATATATATATATATCCGTATGTGTCTATATATATATATATGTGTGTGTGTGTGTGTGTGCGTGCGTATATATATATATATATATATATATATACATATACACACACACACACACACACACACACATATAAATATATATATATATATATAAAATTAAATATAGGTATCCAAACAAAGTGGTTGATTTGGAGAATGCAATGGTTTCTAATTTCGATATTGCTGATGCAAGCTATTCCTTTCTCCCCTTTTACCTCTTATAGTTCCGCCGGCAGTGTTGGAGGAGGGAAATGTGACCCTACACTTGGTCGCTGTCGACCAGCAATTGGAGCAGCCAGCGCATGTTCCAGAAAACATTCAACCGCAGGATTTTCCGGCATCCCCTGCGGGCAGTGATGGTAGGTTTTCCTCAGATGGCGGTGGGAAGCAAAGGAAGGGAAATGCTGCGCCGTGACAGCTCTGAAAGTATTCCAAACAATAACGCTAACCCAGTGGCTTTGCTACTTGTTTTTTTGTTTTGGTCCAGAGACCAGAATTAGTAGAGAAGGGGCCGTGATGGAGTCCACACATCTGCCAGCTGAAGAGACTCAGGCAACGGTTGCTACGGAATCGCCACAAGAAGCAGCTGTGAGGAGGGGTAAGTTTATTGTATATGCAACCTATGATAACCCAGAAAAAAAAGGAAAAAAATTCTAGCTGTGTATGTATGTATATATGTATATATGTATATATGTATATATGTGTGTCTGTGTGTGTGCGTGTGTGTGTGCGCATGTGTATGTAGACATCTCTAAAACGCTTATTTGAAATGCATGTGTAGTTATGTGTGTGTATGGATGCCCGTGCACATTTACATACATACATACATACATACCAAAGTGCATATCAATGTGCATGCTTCTATGTACACATAGGCACAAATACCCTGACACACACACAGGTAGATGTTCTCAGGTAGTGAATCTGTGGTTTTAGGGCAACCAATCTCTAAAGTTTAAGATAAGAAATCAAGATGTATTGGAGTACCAGAAATTGCTTGCATGCGAACTGAACGTTGGCTATATATTTTGGATGATTAGTAATGGCATTTCTTTTGTTTTCTTGCAGCACGTGCACGTACGGTTGCGCGCCGCAGGACAAGCACCCTGGACATCCCAGACAGGAGAGCCATGAGGGGCGAACTTATAGCGAGGGACATGATACAGGACTCAAGGAGGGAGGGTCGCCTCAACCGCACGCTGCAAAGGCGCCAGCACGGGTCTCTCATCAGGTCCCTCGGGAGAGATGCCGGTGCATTGGATAGCCTCGCACGCTCCTACCGTAGGGACATCTTGGCTACTGCACGTCACCGGCAACGCTTGTACCGTTATATGGACGAGCTTGTAAATGTGTGCCGGGATAGCGTGCAGGTGCAAAGAAATGCGGTGCAGGAGCAAAGAAATGCGGTGCAGGAGCAACAGAATAGGACCGCGGTCCTGGAAGGGCTGCGAACTGAAGTCCATTCTGTTGCCGGGGCCCTCCAGCAGCTTGCTAGCAACAGGCCATTACCTGATACTACTGAACAGTTCTCTGCAGTACCAGAGACGCAACAGGTAACTGGCACACAAGTGCTATTTGAGGAAGATGCCGACGAGTGGCCAGCTCCATCTTGCCTTGTGCCTTCCTCGGAGCCAGCCCAACCACCTCAGGATGCCAGCCAAAGGGTCGCTGGCAAAAGGGTAATAAAAAAAAAAAAATTTACTCTCCTTCCTGAGGTGAGGGTTAACCTTTTTTCAACAATATGTTTAGTTTTACATGTTGGAGTTCTATTTCTAATGTTGTGTAGTTTTGTCTTAAATTTGTTTAGGCACAAGTTATTTGGGGTGTATATATGGGCATGCGTGTATGTACTTGTGTGAAAGTACATGTGCCTGGAACAGACAATCATACAAAATTACATACACACACACACACCCTTATCTGGTTTGTAAATATATGTGTAAATATAAATAAATGTATTTATCCAGAGATATGTTTCTTCGCATCTGTAAAAATTCATCATTTGGAGACCATACACATATATATATATATATATATATGTATAGTATATCTGTATCTATCTATCAATGTATATGTATTTATGTATGTATTTATATGTGTATATATATATATATATATATATATATATATATTATACACAAACACATACGCACACCTATATAAATGTATATATATATATATATATATATGTGTGTGTGTGTGTGTGTGTGTGTGTATGTAATATATATACACACACACACACACACATATATGTGCTTGCAGCTGTTGAACCACTAACCCAACCAAGCAAGTGTCTGAAAACTGTGGCAGTGGACGTAAAGAAAACCACTCATATTAACAGTTAACTAATGGTTTATTTTTTAACCGAACATAATTGGAAAACATATAAACATATATACATATGTGCATGCAGCTGTAAAACAACAAACCCAAGCCAGCAAGTGTCACAAAATGGTGGCAGTGGATTTTAAGGAAACCACTCCCGCTCGGCTATCATGGCCACGATAGCCCCACGAACCATTTCCCCCTCTGTCTGCCTTCTGCGGTCTCTCGCCGCCTGTGAGTCTTGCACCATAGGTGGGAGATGCAGTTCACCGGAGGGCTGCCCAGTGTGCTATGCATGGCCCCTTGTCTCACAAATGTTGTGAAGTACCACGCATGCCGACACCACTGTGGCAAAGTGCTGCTCCCCAACAGTCAGCCTAGCTCCAAGGCAGCCCCATCTTCCTTTTAAACGTCCGAAGGCTCTTTTGACCACACACCGAGCCCTGCTAAGTGCCATGTTGAAAGCCAATTGATTTGGCCCCAGAGCTCCTGTGTACGGCTTCATGAGCCATCGCCTCAAGGGGTATGCCCCGTCCGCTATTATCAATGGCGGTACCTGCACTCCCCTGATTGTGATGCTCGGGTTGCCTGGAACAAATTCTCCCTCATCCATGGTCTGGCACAATGACGAATGCCTGAAGATGAAGGCATCGTGGTTGCGCCCTGAGAAGCCTGCCTCGATATCAAGGAAGAGACCGGTGGCCGACGTCAGTCCCTGAAGTACAATCGAGTATCCATACTTGCGATTGTAATAGTCCTCCGCATTCGCCCTGGGAGGGTGAATCGGAATATGGGAGCCATCCAGCGCGCTGACACAGTGGGGGAAGCCCAGTTGCTCGAAACCTTCCATCACCTGCAAGGTAAAAAGGAGGACAATAGAGGAAAAGCCATTAGAAGCAGGGTAAGATCCACATGTTCATGCTCCCCATCTATGAATGTCTCACAGGAAACAGCCTTGCCAATTGCCCAGCCGTGATTTAGTCCCCATAATTCTTTGTTAGCTATGCACCCAAGTGCTTTGCTGTCTGCGCAGTTATCACCGTAGATGCTTGTGGCTATCCATACCTACATACATCTACACCACAGAAGAACCCTCCCTTTCAGCTATCCTTAAAGCTCCCTTTGCAAAGAAATGCACCCCCGACACCAGCGCTTGGTAACCAGCTTATATATATATATATAGACATGCACACCCGCACCCTGCACACGCAAGAGGCAATACCACAGAGGCAAGGGAGAAATTAGCAAATTACTAAATTGTTCCAAAGGAAGCACAAAACCATGCCTCCCATTTTTATGTGGCACTCTCAGCTTATTGTACAGCAGTATTATTATTGCAAAGCATTTAATTTAAGTTAAAGGAAGCAGAGGCCAGGAACACAATGGAAGGAGATGAACCTACCCAGCGATAGTCCCCAAGGCACACTGTTCTTGGAAGAAGTACTCTATCTATTGCAGTGATGACCTCTATGCATATGATGTAGGCTGTAGAGACCCCAACCTGGAAGTGCCGTGCCACTCTCCTGTAGTTGAGGGGGGCAGAAAGCCACCAGATGGTGATTGCCACCCTCTCTTCCACCAAGATGGCCCTCCTCATGGTGGTGTCCTCGGCCTGGAGGTAAGGGCGCAGAGCCTCTGCTATCTCGAACAAGGTGGATCTGGACATCCGAAAGTTTCTTATCCACATGTCCTCGTCCCAGAGTTGAAGCACCTCATCTGCCCACCAGTTCCGGATGACTTGTGGCCTGACCCACCACCGGCATGGACGGGGGACAGTGCTGGCATGGAAACCCCGGCCCAAGCGGCTTGGTCGTCCTGAAATCCTCCATAACAGCTGATGGGCTGTGCAGCCTGTGATGCCACGCCGCCTCATGAAGCGATGGACCCCAGCCAGCACAGCCCTGCGCCTTGCCCTGTGATCCTGCTCCTCCTTCTCCAGCTCTACCTGCAACTCACGGGTTAGCAGAAGAACAGACTCCATTCTCTTCAGAAGCGGCAGCTCTCTCGCACAGCAAAGGAATGGCGACTGGACGGCAATGGCGATTGAAAAACAATAGCGCTATAGCGACGGAAGTGACGAAAATCGCATGCGACGGTTGCGGCGAGCATTCCTTTTACTGCGCATGTGCAATAATAATAATAATAATAATAAATTTTATTTGTAACCCGCCCCTCTGCTCAGCAATCGGGGCGGCGTACATCAATTAAAATATTACAGTTAAAATCCACATTCTTGCCCTTCACCCACTACCCTCCCCCCTTAAAACAGTATTAAACAAAAGAACTTCTTTTGCCGGATCGAGGCAGGGATCCTCGGACTTGTGTGTGAACAGGAGTTCCGCCTCCCAGGAGCGGATCCAGCGCAGTGTCGCTAATTCCGCAAGGATGATAGTTGCGTCTGAAAGGTAATTCCGACAGGCGGGGTCTATACCGGAATGGCTCCGGCTAGATTCCAGCATGCTCTAATGCCGCTTGTCTGCTGGTTTCAGACCCTAGTGTGAAACCGTCCCACGTCTTACAGTGTGATATATATATATATATATATATATATATATATATATTCTCCCAATATTGCAATGTACTGTTAGAATAAAAAACTAATGCCTCACCACAGTTTGTGATGCAATTTGTTTGTCTTTGATAGGAAAGACTCTTGGCCAGAAAACTGGACTTTTACCTGGTTGCTTGTGCCAGAGCAGCACGGGGGGGGGGGGGGGGGTGCAGACTGCATCAGGTGAAACTCTAATGGGGGGGGGGTGACACTACTGCTTCTCAAAGAGCTACCTTTGGACAGAAACAGGCTGTGAAATTTATCTGATTCACTTTAAAATACTTCAAGAGATGGTGGGAGTGGGGTGAAACTCAGTGGGAGGAGAAATATAAAATGTTATGTAGTTCATGATTTTAAAATTGTAAGCCGCCCTGATTGGGTATCCATTGGGCGGGGTAGAAATACAATTTTATTATTATTATATTATTATTATTATTATTATATAAAGGAGAGGCCCCAGAATTTTTTTCAAATTAAAATTTCAAAATTAAAAATTTGATTTTTTTTTAAATTAAAAATTTTGAAAATTAAAAAACAACATTCTTTTAAAATTGTCTTTAAAAATATCACATTTTAATCAAATCAAATGTATAGGCTTAGTGGTTAAAACACCAGTTCTGATGATCGGAAGATCAGAAGGTTGGCAGTTCGAGGACCTAGTGCTGCATGATGGAGTGAGCTCCTGTCACTAGTCCCAGCTTCTGCCAACCTAGCAGTTCAAAAGCATGCAATTGTTAAGTAGACAAATAAGTACCGCTTTGGTGGGAATGTAACAGCATTCATGGAATCATAGAATCATAGAGTTGGAAGAAACCACAAGGGCCATCCAGTCCAACCCCCTGCCATGCAGGAACTCAAAATCAAAGCATCATGGAGTCATATTCGACAACACTTGCTCCCTCGGCTTAGTAACAGAGATGAGCACTGCCACTATAGTCGGTTACAACTAGACAATAAGGGACTACGGACCAATCCGTGACTTCTCAGGTCAGCCCATGGCCCCCCCGTCTGTAAAGGCCCAAAAATAGTGACCACAGAGGACCTTCACAAGTTCAACCGGTCCTAGACAATAAAGAAATAGAAATAGTAAAAGAATTCCCATACCTGGGATCAAACATTGATAGAAATGGGGACTGCAGTCAGGAAATCAGAAGAAGACTAAGAATGGGGAGGGTAGCTATGAAGGAACTAGAAAAGATTCTAAAATGCAAAGATATACAACTCAGCACAAAAGTTAGAATCATACAAGCCATTGTATTCCCTATTACCATGTATGGATGTGAGAGCTGGACAGTTAAGAAAGATGATAAGAAGAAAATCAATTCATTTGAGATAATGTGGTGCTGGAGAAGAATGCTGAGGATCCATGGACAACCAAAAGGACAAACAAGTGGGTCCTAGAGTAGATCAAGCCAGAAACCTCCCTGGAAGCCAAGATGACCAAACTGAGGCTGTCGTACTTTGGACACATCATGAGAAGAGAGGACTCTATGGAAAAAATAATAATGTTGGGGAAGATGGAGGGAAGTAGGAAGAGAGGAGGGCCACATGCCAGATGGATGGACTGTATTAAGGAGGTCATGGGTATCAGTTTGCAGGATTTCAGCAGAGCAGTGGAGGACAGGGGGTCTTGGAGATGTCTCATCCATAGGGTCACCATGAGTCGAGATTGATATGTGGTCCCTAGTGCCTCTTCCCTTCCTGAACCCTGCTGGGACCTCTGGGATTTCTCTCTCCATGAATGGTTGGAGTCTATGTTGCAGAATTTTGAGCATGACTTGCTTGCGTGAGAGATCAGTGCTATGGTTCTATAGTTGCTGCAGTCTCTTGTGTCTCCCTTTTTGTGGCTGGGGATGTACATTGATCGCTTCCAATCTGTTGGCCATCGTTTTGTTTTCTTGCCCTTTAACAAATTTTAACAAATTTTAATTTAATTAATGTGGCACTTTTTAACTTGACAATGGTTTAATTTTATTTTAAGGGGATGGGAGGGTGGGATTAGGGGGTGAGGGAATGATTTTTAACTCTGTTTTGTTTTTAAACTGTTGTACCCCGCGCCGATTGCCACGCAGAGGGGCGGGTTATAAATTATTATTATTATTATTATTATTATTATTATTATTATTATTATTATCCTCAGTCCAGATTCCTCATCAGGACGATCAGATGTGTTGGCATTCCTATGTTTTTAAGGGCATTCCATAGCCTTTCATGATCTATGCAAAGGCTTTGCTATAGTGTATAAAGCACATGTGATTTTCTTTTGGAATTCCCTGATGCGATCCATTAGCCATTGTATGTGTCAGGTACAGCATGCCCACAGGTCTTCTTTCAGAGCATAAAAGCAGATCCAAGACTTAAAGTCAAAAGGACAGCTTTTATTGCAGTAAAGAAAACACAGCAGACAGGTCCATGACTTCTTTGACAAGTCTGAAGTGAAAGCATATTGAAACACTTTTATAGAACATAGCAATGTCCCTCCCCATAGGCTGCTGTAACTCAGGGATTGGTCACAAATTCCCATGCTTCGGCCATTAATATGACGTAATGTTTTACTGTCCGGAAAGTCTAGCAATTGGCATGATGCGTGTGAATCCGTAGCTTCCCACTGACAATAGACAAAACAACCTTGAAGTAACATCTGCACTCTGTTTATGTGATATATCACCTGCGATTGTGATCACGTATTTATCAATATCATCATGTATATGTGTCTAACATAATTAACAACCAAATATATAAATATCTGAAACCATCATTTATTAAAACCATCAATCTATTTATACATAAAGTGCTTTCAAAAACCATTCTCATTATCTCTTTAGCCACGTTTTTAAACTCAAGCCTCTAGCTTCAGCCAAGGCGGAAACATCCCACACACAACCCAAAGGAGCCTTTTAGTTCCCAGCCTTTTTAAGCTCTTTTAAAACTCATTAACCCTTGCAGCATAACCGCCACTATATATTATCAATCTTATCTCTAATCAAAATCAATCAAGACAGAGGGCCTTTACAGACTGCCAGAAATAATGCAGATTGAGGCCGCTTTAACTGTCCTGGCTCAGTGCTAAGGAATCATGGGAACTGTAGTTTATTGTGGCACCAGAGCTCTCCGACAGACAAGGCTCAATGTCCCAGAAAAAAAACTACAGTTCCCATGATTCCCTAGCACTGAGCCAGGGCAGTTAAAGTGGCCTCAATCTGCATTATTTCTGGCAGTCAGTAAAGGCCCAAATTCTGGCAGGAAGGCATTAAGCTAATGCTTTCCTGAGAGGGCCTTTACAGACTGCCAAAAATAATCCACCTTGAGGCCACTTTAACTATCCTGCCTCAGTGCAGGAATTGGAATCATGGGAATTGTAGTTTTTTCCCCCTGATATTTAACCTTCTCTGTCTGTGAGCTCTGGTGCCACAATAAACTACAGTTCCCGTGATTCCCTAGCACTGAGCCAGGGCAGTTAAAGTGCTCTCAAGCTGGATTATTTCTAGCAGTCTATACAGGCATGTTTGCATTTGTATGTTCGCCTTAGGGTCGCCATAAATCGGAAATGGCTTGAAGCACACGCCGCAGACACCCACACCCCATCCTTTCCAGCCATAGAAATGCTTGTGTGGATGTGTGTACACGTGTAACCACAGGGAAACCTCGGCCTTTGGGGTTAAAAGGGGGCAGGTGTGGGTTGAATTCCCCGCCTCTGAGGAGAGGCCATCGGCCAACGCTGGTCACTCGGGAAAGAGAAGCCATGAGGGGAGGAAGCCTTGGGTTGTGTCGCTCCAGGAGGAATGAGTCGGCTGCCCTGTGGGTGAGTGACTGAGGCAGCATCCACACTGCCGATATAATCCGGGTTGAGCCCAACTTTGAGGGCGGCCTGTGCTTCTGGGCGCCTCACGACCATCTCTCTAAAGGAGAGAAGGGGCTAGCGCGCCTTCCCTGAAGCTTCTCTCAGGGCCGGGATTCCCCAACGCGGCTCCTTTAAGGAATTGTGGACTTCAACTCCCAGGATTCCTGGACCTTGGATGTGGTGGCTGGGGCTTCTGGGAGTTGGAGTCCAAAATGATCTGTGGGGATCTTCTGTCTCAGGGTGACCAGGAGAATCCCTTTTCCAAGACGCGTCCTCCCTTTCAACCTTCTGTCCAGGAGGAATTCCAGAATGTCCTCCATTTTGAGCATTATATTACCATATAAATAATATAATATAGTATGGTATTGTATTGTATTATGCTGTATTATATTATTATATTATGAAAGCCAGAGTGGCATAGTGGTTTCAGCGTTGGACTCTGACCCTGGAGACCAGAGTTCGAATCCCGACCCAGCCATGCAACCAACTGGGTAACCTTGGGCAAGTCACACTCTCTCAGCCTCAGGGGAAGGCCATGGCAAACCACCTCAGAAGGAACCTGCCAAGAAAACCCCATGATAGGGTTGCCAATTAAATTATAAATTAAATTATGCAGGTGTGGCATAGTGGTTTGAGTGTTGGACTATTTATTTTAATTATATTTATTTATATCCCACCTTTCTCCAAGGACTGGTACTGAGGGCGGCTTACAACCTTAAAAACAATGCAATTAAAAACATACAAAAATAATACATTAAAATAGAATTAAACTACTACAATAAAATAAAATAAAAATAAAAAAGAAGATAAAAATGTTTAAAATACATTAAAACACTATAGCATCCCAGAAATAATCCAGTTTGAGACTGTTTTACCTGCCCTGGCTCAATGCTAGGGATTTCTGGGAACTGTGGTTTTGTGAGACTGTTAGGCCTCTGTGTCCCAGAGAACCCTAGTGCCACAAGAAACTACAATTCCCAGGATTACCTAGCACTGAGCCAGGGCAGGTAAAGCTGTCTCAAAATGGATTATTTCTGCAGTGTGTTTTGGACCCTGGTCACCCTGCTCAGGTTGCATCCACACTGTAGAAGTAATCTAATTTGATACCACTTTAACTGCCTTGGCTCCATGCTATGGGACTTTGGCATTTGTAGTTTGCTGTGACGCCAGAGCTCTCTGGCAGAGAAGACTAAAAGTCTCACAAAACTACAGTTCCCGGAATGGCATAGCGCTAAGCCCTGGTCGTGAAAGTGGTGTCCAAACTGGATTATTTCTGCAATGTGGATGCATCCCTTGTTGTCTTTCTAAATAATATACACTCTTCTCCATAGTCGCTGTAGAGAAGCAAAACCTAAAACCTGATTGGCAAGTGAGCAGCATAGGGAGAGGTGGTGCGTGGTGTAGCATGTATCCACCTTGGAGAAATAAAAGACATTTGACCCCGCTTTTTTTTTTTAATACTTTATTAGAAAATTTTTAAAAAACAAAGAACCAACAAAATTACAAAATTACACAACACAAAACTACATAGCCAAACACCAACACAATCCACATAACATAACAACAACATAAACCCCACAGTACACAAAACACATAAACATTTAAAACACTTAACTTCCATGACTTTGGTAAGGATCCCATATTACATTTAAATCAGGACCTCTGAATATCAGCATTCTATGTTAGGTATTAATGATAACTATAAATCTTATATCTTGTATATATCTTAGTCTATTCTCACTATTTCATGCATTCTTTCTTTCTGATTTTCTTTCTTCCCTATCTGCAGAGGGAATTTTCGTCATCTATTCCTTCAATTCCTTCAACTCGAAACTCTAAAGCTCCGCCTGAAACTGTTATTATAATGTTCTACTTCTCCTGTTATTATAATCAAACTCTATTGTTCTTTACCCTTGTTCCAAATTACTCATTAAAAATTCTCACAAATTATTATCTTATTCTTCATAACAATGTGATATACAGTCACTTCCGACCTCCGATTCTTATAATCATTTGCCCCTGCCATCTTCTTCATAATTCACCTTCTTGTGTTTATCATCTATCTACCCGATTAATACCCTTATAATTAAACTATTTGGAACTGAATCAAACATCCAGTCTTTTCTTTTTCATACGTATACCACGGGTTCCAAATTCTATGGAACTCCTGTAGAGATTTATTTCGGAGTAGCCATGTTAATTTCTCTAATTCATATGTTTCATAAACTTTAAATCTCCACTCTTCCACCTTCTCCCTTTTTCTCCAGTATTTGGCGAAGAGGATTCTTGCTGTGGTAATCAAAAGAAAGAGAAGGTGTTCTTTTTCTTTTCCAATTTTTTGGGAAGGTGTTTTCCAATTTCAATCTTGGGATTTGTAGTTCGGGGAGGCACCCAGCGCCTTTCTAACTGACCAGACTGAATACCTCTCCAAACTACAAATCCCAGGATTCCACAGAGGATGGAGTCCTGGAAGTTAAAGTGGTGTCAAGCTGCTTTACTTCTGCAATGTGGATACACCCATAGACCTTGCTGGTTGCTGCTATTAAATCCATTCTGAAATGGAAACTGGGCAAATGAAGGAGAAGCCAGCCTAGGGACCTAAGCTTCCCTACTGATCTCTCAGAGTGGTTTGAGTGTTGGACTACGACTCTGGGGACCAGGATTCGATTCCCAGTTTGGCTATGAAACCCATTGGGTGCCCTTGGGCAAGTTACACTCTCTCAGCCTCAGAGGAGGGCAGTGGCGAACTTGCCAAGAAAACCCAATGATAAGTTAAATGTTATTCAGCCTAACAGCTCTTTATACGGTTTTTTAACGTTAATTAATGCCCTTATAAAGCATCAGGTTCTTTGTACGATTTATGTAAATGGAAATTTAGATATACAATTGTAATACCCCTCTTAAGTTAAATAACTGGGAACTCCTTTGGAGAAGTAATGAATTTGTTATGTTGTGTTTCTTTTTAACATTGTATAAAAAAATAAATTAAATTAAATATGAAAAAAAAACCCAATGATCACTGTAGGGTTGCCCTAAGTTCACTGTAGGGTTGAACGTAGGGCACTGTAGGGTTGCCCTAAGTTCACTGTAGGGTTGCCCTAAGTCAAAACGATGTGAAGCCACACAAGAAGAACAATTGATCTCTCGCACTCTCACTAGCCATAAACTTTGGACTTCTAGGGCAACTAAGGGGTGGCTGGGACGAGAGTGCTAACCTTTTTCACTGGCTCTACAACTGAAACCCTTCTACTTTGGTCTTTTAAAACTCAAAAATAGAAAGTGAGGAGCAGCATAAGAATTCATTCTGCAATTGGATTCTTTCATTCAAGATGCATGCATGTGCAGATGCATATATTGCTCTCGCAGTTAAAGGAATTTGCAGGGCAATTGACAACACCAATGTAGAAATTTTATACGTTGTCACCGTGGATCATATTCAAATTTAGTTGTGCTTGTGTTTCAAGCCTCGGCAGAAAGAAGTGAGCACAGAAGAGGGGAACCTTTGGACCTGTATATATTTTGGACTTCGATCCTAGGAGCTTCAGAAAGCCTAGCAGGGGTAGGTAAACTGTCCCCTTTAAAGGCCGAGGGACTTCAGCTCCCAGAAGCCTCAGCCATGTTGGCCAATAGTCTGGAATGTTGGCCAGTAGTCTGGGATTCTGGGAGTTGAAGTCCTTCAGCCCTTAAAGGGGACAGTTTGCCTACCCCTGGGGCCCTAGGGGATTGCGGGAGTTGTAGTGTAAAAGGAGCAGGACAGAAAGATCTCCACTCACTGGAAAAGCTAAGAGAGGAGCTGCCAGCCAGAATAGACAATCCTGGGCTGGATGCACAAAGGGCCTTTACAGACTGCCAGAAATAATGCAGCTTGAGACCACTTTAACCGTCCCGGCTCAGTGCTAGGAATTGTAGTTTATTGTGGCACCAGAGCTCTCTGACAGAGAAGGCTCAATGCCTCAGAAAAAACTATAATTCCCATGATTCCCGAGCACTGAGCCAGGACAATTAAAGTGGTCTCAAGCTGGATTATTTCTGGCAATCTGTAAAGGCCCAAAGAGACTCTCTTGGGAGAAGCTTTTTTCTGTTCTCTCCTTCTCCTTCAGCTTTAACATCCATGTTCTTGTATTGTTGCAGGACTGGAACCAGACATGGTATACAGATACTCCAAGTCTGACTGACTGCTTTCAGTCTACTGTACTGATTTGGATTCCTTGCATCTACCTTTGGGTCTCTTTCCCTTTCTATTACCTTTATCTTCAGAAGAATGCCGGAGGCTATATCAGGATGTCTGCTGTCTTCAAAGCAAAAATGGCAAGTCAGTTTCTGCAGTGGGGGCTTTTAAACAGGGTGTGCAACATTTTAGGTATGTATGACATTGCTCTTCTTCAGAGCCAAACCATCTCACCCTGTATTATCAGGTTGGTAACAGCTAGTTCTCCAGGGCTTCAGCCAGAAGTCATTCCTGCCTCGCGTATTCCCTTTTAGGGGGGTTGCAGACTGCCAGAAATAGTGCAAATTGAGTCCAGTTTTAGGGTTAGGGTTAGTGCTAGGGAATCATGGAAATTGTTTTTTTTCTGAGACATTGAGCCTTCTCTGTCAGAGAGCTCTGGTGCCACAATAAAATACAGTTCCCATGATTCCCTAACCCTAACCCTAACCCTAAAAGTGGACTCAATTTGCACTATTTCTGGCAGTCTGCAACCCTCCTTGGTCTTCCATCCAAGTACTGAACAGACCCAGCCCTGCCTAGCTTCCAAAATCAGATGAGCTTTTGGTATTCAGGGTACTAGGGTAGTATTTTTAAATGGTGTGGGTCCAACTGGGGTTCTAAAGGTTATGTTTATTTCACATAATGTTTTAATTGTGTCCGTTTTATGAGCTGCTCTAAGTTCAGTCAATGAGAGAAAGGAGGCATTTAAATCAAGCAAGGCTAAAATTGGAGGAAGGGAGTGATTTCAGGTATATGAAGAATTGTACATCTTTTCTTAATGACTAGCTACAAGAATAATACATTGGGATGGGATGAAGGGGGTCTGTGCCTTCCTTTGGCCAGATTTTTGCGTTACCATGTTTTTCTTCTTGTTCTTTTTTTAGTTACATTTTTATTAATTATTTCTAGGTAACATAACATATCCATAAAACAATACACATTCCACACAAACGAAAATGAACATATAAACATATATTCAAACATTTACATATTCATCACTTATACATATATGGAAACACATCAACAGTAGTTAATAATTTAAAAACCTCCCATGATTTGAGCCAAAATGCAGATAATTAAAAAAAAAAAACCAAACCCACCCACCCACCCAAAAAAACCTTGAGCCCAGGCTGTTTCTTATTTGCATTATTCAACTTTGAAACCAAAATTAAGAAAGATATTAGTCGACTATACTGGTATATGATGACAACCACAAGAATTCTCTTGGCTAAGTGTTGGAAAACACCAAATATTCCTATGGAGGAGAACTGATTGAAAAACTTGTGGACATAGCAGAAATGGGCAAAATGAAGTGCACACTTGAAGGTAAAGCAACTAGTAAATTTGTTAAAGATTAGGGTACATTTCATGACAACTTGAAACAAAGATTTGATGACTTGACGATATATGGGTTCCTGGAATCAGAGTTGATGTATTCATAGGAGGTAAGAATATGTACCAGAAAAAAATCATGTTACCATGTTGTTCTGAGCAAGATGTTCACTCTGTTCCTAGGTTCTTAGCTTTGTTTTCTTAGCGATGTATTTCTCAAGTACAGTCCACATACTTTGGGAAGCAAACCAAGGAATTCAACAAGGTCCAGGAGTCATCATCAGCCCTGCTTTACAGTTGTTCACTATGGTAATTCCAACATTTGCTTAGTTTTTTATTCCATCTTCTTCTTTCCCTTCCAGTTATTCCCACACCCGAACTTTGTTGCCTCTCTCCAACAGCAGCAAATGTTACAGCTGGAAAGTACTTTGATGGGTTTTTCAGAGTAGGATGTTGGTGACACTGGGAAAGCCACTCTTCA
This sequence comes from Phrynosoma blainvillii, assembly GCA_026167975.1. Lineage (NCBI taxonomy): Eukaryota > Metazoa > Chordata > Lepidosauria > Squamata > Phrynosomatidae > Phrynosoma > Phrynosoma blainvillii. The sequence continues at coordinate 9,788,257 of JANUYF010000012.1, read as the reverse complement.
CCAACAGTTCAAGGAGACACTGGAACACATTTGGATTGGGTGTGGATTCTAGTCCTTGATAGAAGACTTGAGAGGTTGTTACACAAAACTGTGGTTATCACCATATTGCTATCCAAATGTTTTGGTGTTCAGCCACCAAAAGCCACTCCCAGGATGACCAGAGGCCAGCAGTTTGGGAAGACTAAAAGTTGAGAAGCTCTTGTTCTCTGCTGTCCCAGATCAAATGGTTAGGAGGGTAGATTTCAACTGAATTTTAGAAGCAATTTCTTGGGGCTGAGGTTAATAATAATAATAATAATAATAATAAAATTTATTTATACCCCGCCTATTTGGGGGTCCAATCAAGGCGGCTTACAAACATAACATCACAAATATGCAAAAAAAAAAAAAAAAAACCCAATCCCTCCCCCTTAAAACAGTATTAAATCCCACAATAATTAAAACTACTATATAGACAATTAAAAATTTAAAAACACAATACGACACCCTGATTTTAGCCTCTAACAGTGTTCCTCGTCCATCCAAAGATGGGGCCACATGAGGAACAATTGCGGGTCAGAATACCCTAGGCCGGGATGATTAATCTGGAAAGGCCTGCCGGAAGAGATCTGTCTTGACAGCCTTTTTAAAGCTGTCTAACAATGTTAACTGACGGATCTCATCTGGCAGGCTGTTCCAGAGTTTGGGGGTGACAACTGAAAAAGCCCTCTGGGAGGTAGCCGCAAGCCTCGATTTTGGGGGCTGCAGCAGATTCCTCCCAGAGGACCGGAGAGCGTGGGGAGGATTATAGGGGAGGAGGCGGTCCCTGAGATAGCTTGGACCCAAGCCATTTAGCAATTTAAAGGTGATAACCAACACCTTGTACTGGGCCCGGAAGCTGATAGGCAGCCAGTGGAGGGACCTCAAAACTGGAGTAATGTGGTCCATCCTGGATGTTCCCAACATAAGCCTGGCTGTCATATATATATATATATATATATATATATATATATATATATTAGTTTAGATTAGGCTGTATATATATATATCATATATATATATATATATATATATCAAATCAAATCATTTTTATTACAGCCATTAGGCCAGTATAAAGACACATATAAAAACACAATAAAACATCTAAGTAACATATAACTCCTTATTAAAACATGATGATAACCATTAACATGTTTTAGTTTCAAGAGAACAAGACAAAAGTGAGACAGCATTATTTCATGATCATAATGTCTACAAGAAATGTCTACAACAGTCATAATAACTCACTAAAATGGTCTTTAGATCTGTTTTAAGAATTTTTTGCGGTTTGCAATAGCAGCCGCAAAAAATTTGGCAACTTTTAGGGTTGTATCTTTATTGCAATCCGCAAGAAGATAATTGCCATAGAATTTCTCCTGCCTGATATATATATTAGTTTTTTTAGTTAGGTTAGTTCAATAATGAAAGCAATAGCCAAGATAGGTACTGGGCTCTCATTTATTGGTTGTCTTCAAGAAGGCTGGACATTCATTTGTTAAGAATTCTCTAGCTCTGAATTTCCTATATGAAGCAGGTTTCATAGAATCATAGAATTATAGAGTTGAAAGAGACCACAAGGGCCATCCAGTCCAACCCCCTGCCATGCAGGAACTTCCAATTTTATTATTATATTTATTTATATTATCATTATATTATTTATTTATATTATTTATATACAGTCGCCCCTCTGTTTTAGAGGACTTGAAGTCCACAGCCTTGATTATGCAACAGCTCCATTTGACTGCCACAGCAATAGTCGATTGTAATTCCTCAGTTTTGTTACTTTAATTTTTCTTTTTTTCAATTTTAAAGCTGCTACTTAGAAGTTTATCACACGGAGGCAAATTGCTTAAATCCCATTCAGAAACAGGATTTAAAAATCTGGAAAAAAAACCCAAAGCGGGTTCTTTTTCAGATGTGTTTGTGTAAAGGAGAAATAACGTGACATTAAGCAAAATGAAAAGTCACCAAAACCCGCTCCTTTTTACTTTCGGAATGACGTGTTATTTCTCCTTGACGCCAACGTGGAGTGACAAACAGCCCGGTTTTGTGGGTTATTTCTACTTTCTGTTTGGGTTAACCCTGAACGTCATGTGAAAAACAACCCGCTTTTGCAGTTTCTTTTCACTTTAAGTCCAGTTTCTGCATGGGATCTGTCCTGTGTGATAAACTCCATAGTCTGACCACATTTTGTATTATACATTTTTTCTCTTATTTTCCTGTTAGGTCCTGGTTATATTTCTAATGCAGATGGAACGACAGAAGGGTGTCCAATCTTCAGGCATTCTCTTGGTGTATTGGTTACTCTCTTTTCTCTCCACTACAATTTCCCTTAGCTCCAAAATACAACACGCTCTGGAAGATGTAAGTCTAGGTTGTTGATTGTGTAACATAATTTTGATGACCTCTCTGTTACAGATGTTAACCATGGTCAATGTGTTGAGTCGACTGATAAAGACCTGTTGGAGCCTTTTCTTCAGCAACAGGGGACATGCCCACCTTAGGAGGTTGGGTCTGCAAGAAGTCAGTAAAGGAGGAATATTTATTAAAGTAGTCCACTCTTAAGATAGAACAGCCTGATCCTCACTGAACTATTCTAGAAAAGCAAAGGTAATAGGCAGATGTGTTCCAGTATGTTCTCCTTCATGAAGAAAGAGAGCAAGCACACATGACAGAGGCCAAATGAAAAGGGGAGTTGTCAGCCCCACGTTAATTCTTTTTCGTTAACCCTGGCTGAACTAGGTGATGTAATCTTCTCATAATGCGTCGACATAGGTGGCAGATAGAGGAAGCAAGCAGGCAAGAAAACACAGCTCAAGTTCCTAATCTTTCTTTCTCTAAACTGTGTTATCCCCGCTGGACAAGAGGGTAGCGAGAACAGGTAGAGAAGCTGCTGCATCTTCAAGCAAGTCTAACTAGCTGTAAAGGCTTCTTCCCAGAGGATTATGGGAATTTTCACTGAGGGCAAATTTCTGCCCAGTCCTGTATGTAAGTAAGGAGATCAACAGACGGACCCTTTTCTTGCTGGATTGGGGCTGCAGCAACTGCACGCTGCGGCCCAATCCAGTGCTTTGCCACTCTAAAAAGAGCTGGCAAATGCCACTCCTTTTTAGAGCGGCAAAAAGCTGCCCTTGCCACTATGGCAGTGGCTTTTTGGCACTCCTTTGGCGCAGTGTGCCAAGGGAGTGCCCTGACGCTGTCCGCCGTCTGACTGGGTGGGTGGTGTGACGGCGGCAAGAGGGTGGAGTTGGGGTGGCCAGTGTGCAGTTGCCACACCCTGACTCCATGCCCATGCCAGCCCTTTGGGCCGGCCTGTACAGCCCCCATGTCCCCTTTAGTTCAGTGGAGCTTTATTTCCCAGTAAGCAGTCAGGCTGATACTAAGAGCACATTGTTAAAGATTTTGTGTGTGATACTGTATTTTGTTATTGTGTATCGTCAAGTTGCTTCTGACTTATGGCAAACCTATCATAGGGGTTTTTTGGCCACATTTGTTCAGAAGTGGTTTGCCATGGGCTTCCTCTGAGGCTGAGGGTGTGAATTGCCCAAGATCACTCAGGGGCTAAGCAGACGGCACAAAGCGCCATCTTCAGAGCAAGAAAGGGGAGGGGCAGCCCCTTCCCCAAAACGTCTTCAGAGCAGCTGGCCCTCCGCACGGCCGGGGCTCCAAGGATGCATTTCTGCTGCAGCGTCCGCACACAGTGCAGCGGAAAAGCCGCCGAAGGTGCGCTGGCAGCCTTTTGCGGCGCACCTTCGCCGATTTGTGGAAGGAGCGCTATTTTACTGCTCCTTCCAGGGGCGGCGAAGCTGCGCCGCGGAGCCGAGGTGTGGGGATACCTCGGCCCCGATCTGCAGCTTCCCGGGGTGGCCCACGGCTGCCTGTCTGCTTCCCCCCTCAGTGGGTTTCCATGGCCAAGCAGGGATTTGAACCCTGGTCTCCAGAGTCATAGTCCAACACTCACTAGCTGTTGTGATTAGGAGCCCATCTGCACTGCAGAAATATTCCAGTTTGACACCACTTTAACTGCTAGGGCTCAATGCTATGGAATTTAGGGAGTTGTAGTCTGTTGTGGCATATGAGCTGATTATTTTTACAGTGCAGATGCAGAGACAGGAAAAAGTATAAAAATAAAATAAACGAAATCATATTAATTATACAGTGTCAATAAGATGAAAGTGACAGTAAAAACAACAGAGCACAGTGATAAGGCAAGGGGAAAAACTCTTTGAATTGTTTATTTTAAAAAGGTGTTGCCCATCCATTAGAAGAGATTGTATCCACAGAAGGAAACACAACATTGTTTACTGTTCTCACCAGGATAATGCTAAACGTCTGGCAATTTTTTATGTCTGTTTCTCTGTGTTTTTCAGTTTGAAACTGTGTAACCCCTCTGAATTGCTCCTATTTTTTCCACCTTCTCCATGTGTGAAATTGAATTTGATTGCCTATGGGTACTAATTATGATAAGATAGTTTAAGCCATGATCTTGGAAGTCATTAAAAGCTTGTGCTCTGCTACATATGTGCATAATGCCATAAATTATTTATTTTCACAGGGTTTCAGAAGAGATCCTTTCCATAATGTTACCTCATATATTTATTTCACTTTGGTCTCATTGGAACTTGTGCTCTGCTGCATCGTAGATCAGCCTCCCTTCTTCTCTGAAATTGTTGATACTGTAAGAATTTGACCTTTTTGATTTTCATTTAGAGAATCTTTAATGTTTTGCTTAGGATTCCAGCTTTTTTCCTCTTTTTCTTCTTATACATTTCCAGTCCTTACTGCTCCTGGTAAAATAGTTGATGTTCTTTCCCCATCCTCAGCCAAGCTAGAATAATAAATAAAGCACAAATGTGCTATTTTTCAAGTTCATAATAATAATAATAATAATAATAATAATAATAATAATAATTTGTATCCCGCCTCTCCCTGTTGAGAATCAAGGCGGGTAACAGCAAAGGTTAAAACAATTACAGAAATAATAAGCAGAAAATAATCCCCGAACCCCCTCACCTCTTCGACCCACCCTCCCTTCAATAACAGTGGCAATGTCTAGGGGAGCTAGATCAAATGGGCAGTTAGTTCAGATCAGGACAGAGGTCAGTCTGGGAAGGCCTGCCGGAAAAGAATCGTTTTTATCACTTTTTAAAAAACGTCAAGGGATGTAATCTGGTGAGTCTCTTTTGGCAGGTCATTCCAAATTTTAGGAGCAGCAGCTGAATGATCTTAATCTTAATTTAATGATCTTAAATGCCATATACTAAGGCAATTATAATGCTGCAGATATTGCTGAACTTCAACTCCCCTCAGGCCAAGCCAGCATAGCCAATGGTGAGGTACTCTGGAAATTTCAACAGTATCTCTAGAGGACCTTTCCTGTTTTTTTGTGCTGCTTTTCTTTTTTTTTTTTAAACCCTAGTTTTCATTTTTTAAATAATTTAATCATCTTTTAACTTTTGTACAGTATTTTGTGAATTTTAAGTATGTGTTTTTATCCTTGAATCCCAAACTGGGAAAAAGGTGGGTTATTATTATTAATATTATTATTATTATTTGTTAATAATCGCTGACACACATATGAACTATTTTTAAGACTATATTTTGGCTTTTCACAATGAATTGTAACAATTTGTAAATGGAGTCTTGTGATAAATATAACATGTTAATTGGCACTGATATGTCCTCAACCCAGATGTGGGGTAATTGCATATAGATTATGCTGTTTGTAGTAAAATATGCAGATTAGATGTCCTACAATTTTATATGAGATCCTGGAAGTTCAGTGAATTTGCATTGATGAATAGTATAATTTATGAGCATATGAAGTTGCCATCTAACTTAGTACAGCAGCAGCTCTCCAGACTCAGAATATCAAGAGAGGAGTTTTCTCAGCCCCACCTGGAGTGGCTGGAAAGTGACATTGGGATCTGCATGCACAGCACCTGCCCTGCCATTAGGTTATGACCCCTTACCTTCATTTGCAGATGTCATCATGAGAATATAAGTGGGCCAATCTTAGAATGATGGTATGAGGTGTGTACTGTACTTATTAATTATATACTGCCTTACCTCCAGAAAGCTCAAGCTAAGGGTCAATGGGGTACAATGGTTGTTGGGCTGGTAGTTGGAAGATGCAGGTTCCAATGCTCTAGTGAGCCATGAAACAAATGGGCTCATGAGAGGAAAGGGGAGTATATATGAAACAAATGAAACACAGATTTATTATTTCCACAACATTTTTTTCCTTAGAAAAACCTGAGATATCTGATTTAATATCATCCAATGATATACCAGTAGATTGCAATGTATCTTTCTTTCTATCCTTAATATTGTATTATGTTTCATTGGTTTCTGGTGCCATGGCAAAGTGATTGGCTGTTTGACAGAAACACTGATATTAGGCTGAGCTGGACATGGTAGCTAGTCAAAGAAAGAAACATCCAAAATCAACAAAAAGTTACCCCCTAGTAAAGGGAACTTGGAGGGGCTCATGGAGATCAATTCCAGTACCTAGCACCATATAAAATCAAATAAGACTGATCTAACATAAAAAGGCTGAGAAGATCGAGAGCAAGCTAGTGTAGCATTCTTGTAGCTGGCTAAGCCAGCAGAAGCATTGCCACCCACAGAAGACAGACTGAATTGTAAGTTTAAAAAAACCAAAAGGGTTTGAGAGAGGAAGATCTTCTACTGTATTATTCTACTGATGCTAAGGGGACTCTGATTATTGATTGAGGATTTAAGATTAAGAGATTGTGGCTGCTGAGAAGAAATATGTTGAGAAATAAAATAATGCACCTAAACAATTAACCAGAGAAAGAAATGACAAGGTGAAATAATGAAGCTGAAATTAGCAAAGTGATTGAACTGTTAAACTGAAAGGGGGAAAAAACAGACATATGTGAGAGATGGAGATGGAGAGATGTCAATTAGCCAGAGGAGGTGAGAGGAAGTGAAGGAGGAAAGTGAACATTGAAAGAAGGCGCCAAAAGAGGAACCAGAAAGGGAAGCTGAGGAGGATGAAGGAAGCCAGACATGTGAGACAGATAGCAGTGAAGGAAGAACTGGGGCAGAGACAAAGTGGCTGGTAAAATATGGGATTGTTATATTTGAAGGGTTTAGCAACAGAAAAGAGCATCAGCAAGAAACTACTATATTGAAGGAAATGAGACAGAGAAGATATCTGAAAATAAGGGGCCTATGTGAACAACAAAATGAAGAGGTATATGGAAAACTAATTTCAGCACTAGTAAAACAAACCAAAGAAAGATTTGATACCTAGGTGGATAAAATCTTCAGAATTAACTCCTCAGTAGCAAAAATGAAGAATTTACCAAGTGTCATAGTAATATATTTTACAAGACAGAGAATGAGAGATTGGATTATACAAATAAATTATGAAAAGGATATCATGATTGACAACAAAGGCCATCACTCATCTTGAAGAGAAGAAGGGAATGTACTTTCTTAATGAAACAGCTCATGAAGGACATAAGAAATAGATGGGAAAGAATCAAAGGAATATCTTTTATGCACAACTAAAAAAGTTACAAAATAAATACATAAGCAAAAGCTGAAGAATGTTTGAAAAAAACATATAAAGGGTTTAGAAAAACTGTATGAAGAAGCTGGAAAACAGCAACATAAATGTAAGAAAGAGCCACAAGATGTACAGGAAGTAGAGGCTGAAGACTCAGGGTCTTTGCAGACTGCCAGAAATAGTGCAAATTGAGTCCACTTTAACTGCCCTGACTCAGTGCTAGGGAATCATGGGAACTGCTGTTCATTGTGGCACCAGAGCTCTCTGATAGAGAAGGCTCAATGTCTCAGAAAAAAATTACAGTTCCCATGATTCCTTAGCACTGAGCCAGGGCATTTAAAGTGGACTCAATTTGCACTATTTCTAGCAGTCTGCAAAGGCCCTGAGAGGAAGAAGAAGAAATTGACCCAGAGGGAGGACACTCAGAAGACAAAGAACTACTGGAATATAGAGAAGAAACTAGTGAGTAAAGTAAGATAGAGATATAGTTAATACTTAAAAGATGAAATTACTGTCTTGGAATGTTGGGGGACTAAATTTATTGTATAAGAGGTAATAAATATTTTACTTTCTGGAAAAATACAAAGCTGATATTATTCGTATAGAAGATATACAGCAAAAGCATTTGAGACTTTTGAAGACCCCCCCCCCAAAAAAAAAACCCAAAATGCAAAGCTGATATTATCCGTATAGAAAATATACAGCAAAAGCATTTGAGACTTTTGAAGAACCCCAAATTAGGTGAAAATTATTCAATGACAATAAATAATAAGAGAGGGGTAACACACATACTTGAGAGATTACCAGCAAATGAAATGTTTGATGGTGAAGAAGAATGATACTTAGGGGTAGACATACTGATTCATGAGTTTAATAGAAAAGCATTAATGAAAATTTAGAATAAATGCAAACCTAAATCTTATAGAACTACTGTATAACACAGTAGACATCACCACAAGAAGCCCTCTTGAAGGAAGAGAAGATGCCATAGGAAGGACAGTTAAGTTATAACATGGGGCAATGACAAAATTAGATTGAAGACAAGAGAAGAATTGAAAGATCAAGGAGTGAACTGTCATTTGTTTGCTTAGGAATTTATGAAAGGACAAAAATAGTTATGATAGTAGGAGGATTTGAAAAAGAAGATAAATAATTAGATAAAGTATTATTTACAAAGGATAACCATGTATAAACCATTATTAAAAAAGAAATAGAGCCAGAGATGATAAAAGAATGCATGATAAAATGTGCTCAAAAAAATAAGATGGCCAATACGGTTAGAAAAATAGGAGAAAAGATGAAATAAAAACTCAGCATTTACAATGAATAATGATCTGAAGGAAAACTACTATAAAATGCTTCATAGATGGTATTTAACCTCAACGAAGATGTCAAATATGTTTAGAAATGGAGTAGGAGTATGTTGAACGTGTGGTAAGAAGAATGGAACATTCTACCACATGTAGCTGTGTGAAAAAATGAAATTTTGGATACAGATACATGACACAATGACAAAAATATTAAAAAATCAAAATGGAAATGACACTGGAGATATACCTATTAAACATGTTAGAGAGGTAAGCAGAAGGAAAAAATGCAGTCACACTATAAGTGTTATCAGCAACAAGAATAGTCCTTGTCTAGAAATGGAAGAAAAGAAATGCACCCGAAATTGAAGAATGGTTATTAAAAATGTATGATATGATGGAAATGAACAAATTAATTTTATGAATTAAGGAAAAATAAATTAAAAATAAAAAGAAGATTAGGAATATATGAGAAATTATTGGAGACAACAATAGAATGATTTAACAGTTACAAGATTTATAGACTAATAAAAATGAATTTGACTGAAAATTGGATGTATAATAAGGAAAATTAGAAACAAAATTGAAAGTGAAAGAAAGAAGGAAGGGGAAAGTAAATAAATAATTTGAGCCGGCAATTAGACAAAATTGCATGAACATTTAAATGATATATATTTATATGTATAATTATACATATGACATAGGACTAGATGTAGTATATAGTTATAATATAAGTACAGTTAAGGATGACTAAGAAGACAATCAGAAGAGAATATAGATGTATTGATAGTGAGAGGTATAATAACATTGAAGAATAGCAAAACAGAGGAAACATTGGTTGAGTAAAAGTTAATAGACTCAATTGCATAAGAAACAAGGGAGAATGGGGTGAATTTGATTGTAAGAATAAGGCAATATAAGAAATAGTTAAGTAATAGTAAATATAGAAGAAAATAATAGATTTGTTTTGTGGTTCAAAATTTTCATTTTGTGATATTTTTCTTTCTATTTTTTATTGAAGACAATAAGATATTGTATTATATGCACATCTAAGATCTATCTTATTCTTGAACCTTTTACAGAACCCATGTCCTGAATCCAGAGCCTCTTTTCTTTCCAAAATCACATTTTGGTGGTTTGCAAGGTAAGAAAATGTGCCACATGCTTCTTTAAAGATATTAATGCAAGCTGGAAAAAAATTACTGTTAAAATAGAAATACAATCCATCTCCCCATAGAAAGACTGTGGCTAGGTAACCCCCTGTGTACCTGCTGCTTATTATGTTGTCCAGGTGCTTAGTGTAGAGAGCTCTTATCTTGATTTGGACTGGGAAGCCTTTAAATCAAAGATAGGGAGCCTTGTTCAGCCACATAGGGGGCCAAAAGTAGTTTCAAATAAGTTCTTGGGGATGTGTATATTGGTGGAACCAAGCGGGTGGAACCAAACACACCAGCACGTTTTAGCTTAAGGCTCTTGCTGCCAGTACCATAACCTTAAAAGAAACATTTCAACATTTTAGAATGGGGAAAATCTGTCACCTAACCAAGGAAAACAGAAATAGCCATCTGGAGAGCCAAAGGGGACTGACTGGGGGCCTCTGAAATTGCCCATTTCTGGCTATGATACTGGCAGCAAGAGCCTTAAGCTAAAATGTGGTGGTATGTTTGGGTTCTGTCCTTTTGTCCCTGCTTGCCACTCAAATGTACTTTGAGAACATTTGAACATTTCAAGAACTTATTTGAAACTGCCCTTGGCCCCCTCTGTGGCTGAACAATGTTCCCAATCGTTGATTTAAAGGCTTTAAATAGAGGACACCTTCAAATAGAGGACTGTCATCTGACCTGTCTTGGAATTTGTTGGAATCATCAGCTTTTGTTGGACTGCAACTCAGGCCAATATGGAGAATGTGAGTTGATAACTGCTGTCGAGCAAGATCTGTATGGTTCCCACCCCTACTTTACTCTCATTCTTGCTTCATGGAGGACGTTGGTGGAGAAGCTTTGCCCAAAAAAAGTTTGGCCTTTGCCAAACCTAAAATAGAGGATGCCTTCAAATATTGGAATGTCTGCAGTAAAGCAGTGTGTGTGGCCATCCTAACATGCCATTACGTTCTTCTAACCCAGGATGTCAAGCAGAGAGCTTTCCTGTCTCTGCTGTCTGAAATGCTGGGGACTGAAGTTGGTAACCGTGGTAGTCAAACTACAGGTTTCTCCAATATTTAGAGCTCCTTTTTCCCCTTAGTACATTTTTCAGTTGCCCCATGGCTACAGAAATGAAAGATTAGAAACAGAGAAGGTATCAGATCAGGCCCTCCTAGGCATGAGGCCAAACAGCAGATAGTGCCTTACAAAAAGTGAGACAGATACACAGCATTCAAGGCCAAATTATATTGACACCTAAGACATATAATTTCATAAATGTATGTCCCACACCCCCCACAGCAGTGAAATACAATACTCATACATTCTGGTTTAGACCCAGTTGGTGGTCCTAACTAGAACAGATCCACTGAAACAAAACAATGGACTTTAAAAAGTTTTAATTTTCCATTAGGGAATTTATTCTGTTTGGCACTAGCAATTGAATATAGGCCTAACAATTTGTTTCCCTTTCACAACAACACTGAATCAGTGCTTGAGAGGGCTGTTTCTCTGTTAGTCCTGGATCTACAAGTTCTTAAGAACCAGTTAACCCACAAACAGCCCTCAACTGATGCTTCTTTTTTTGCAGGTTGATCTGGAAAGGATATTGGAAACCACTACAAACAGAAGACTTGTGGTCAATAGCAAAAGAGAACTCCTCTGAAGAGATTGTTACCAAGTTTGAAGATGCCTGGAAAAAGAATCGTGCAAGAGCTGAGCAGTAAGTGCCTTTGTGCGTTAGAGTAAACTGTAAGGAAGCAGTCCAGCTGCTAGTCCCACTTGGGGTTTGTAAGAGCAAATATTTGTTGTGGGCCTCTCTGGAAACATGTGGCTGGCCTTGGTTGGGAATAAGATGTTGGACAAGTTGAGCTTTTCATTATATCCAGCAAAGCTCATCTTTGCAAAAGGAATTAAAAGCCACTTGATAGGATCTCTGTGCTAGCATCTCTGGAGATGTTCACTGGTACCAACCTGGAATTGGGAATATTACTTTTTTTACTTCAGCTTCTGGAATCTTCTAACCATCAAAGCTATACTCCAAAAAAGAGTAATTTTTCAAGGCCTATGTCATCTTTATTATTATTTTAGTGCAAACTATAACCATCTTCAGTGTCAGTGCATTGATTTCCTAGTTTGCCAATGATAGACTTCATCAGTATGAGAAGATTAAAGGCAACTGGTGTGTGCCTTTTCCTCAGAATTTTTTAAAAATACAATTTAATTCTGTAGGCTGTTTTATGTTGTTTTTATGATTCCATGACTTTATTATGGTAATAACTCTGGTCTGTGATTGTGCAACCATATGAATATAGTAAAATCAAATAAAGGTCATTGTTTTTTCACTTTATTAATCAGAATTTTGGAATTTATGAAACATAAAAGAGAACAAGGCAACAGTCAAGAGGTTGATGAAACCCCCATCCTGCTTCAACAAGAAAATAGCAAAAGCAAGCCATTGCTTAAAGCTTTCTGGAGTGTATTTGGGACATATTTTCTTCTTGGGACTCTCTGCTTAGTTACTGGTGATGTCTTCTTGTTTTTGGTTCCAAAGACATTAAGGTATGTGGGCATCTGCAAATAGGTTTCTAAGATGAAACAGCAAATACTCAGTGGTACACCGTAGAGCAGGGACGGGCAACCTTTTTGAGACCTGGGCCGGTCTCTTGTCGCCCAGGTCTCGGCTGGGCCGGGGGGGGGGGGAATGGCAGCGCGCGCACCCTCCTCCGCCGTGCGCAACCCCCCCACACACACACGCCGCCGTAGTCCAAATCGCGGCTGCGACGCATTTGCACATGCGCAAGAGTCTTCCAAAATGGCGGCTACAGCAAGCGCGACCGAAAACGCGCCCCGACGGCAGCGCGTGGCAGTGGCGCGCAGCGGCAGCGACGGCGGCAACCTACGGCCTGGGCCGGTAAGTCTGGGGCCCGGGGCCTTTTCCGGCCCCCAGGCTGTAGGTTGCCGGTCCCTTCCGTAGAGGATATCTGATCAATCCCACTGCTCAGGACCAGTGAACACTCCATATTCTTCACGGCAGCCCTTCAGATATTTGAAGGATTCTGTCCTTTCTCCCTTTAATATTTTTTCTCCAGACTAAACATTCTTTCCTAAAATGAACTGCATCTTGGTTACCCTCCTCTGGACACACTCTAGTTTCTCAATATCCTTAACATGTGGAGCTAGAATTTGTCACGATGTTACAGCTGTGACTGCTATCCCTTGGTACACTTATTTAGCCTCCATGGGAGCTAAATACATTGGCATTTATGTCTGAGCCCAAAACAGATAGGCCCCAAAGTGCAGCTTCCAGCCACTTTGGGGGCGTGGGGTGCAGACGGCGCACACCCCTGACGCAGCTGGAAGCTGCTCTGAGGCTGCTTAGGGCAGCCTGAAGCCACTGGAAAAAGGAGCAGCAAAAATCTTAGAGCAGGCCATGTGGTCGCTGCACTTCCTGGCCTATTGGGACCCACTTGGGGCTGGAGCGCCAGAGGCTGCTCCAAGTCGCTGGTCTGCTTCGCCTTTTGAGTTGTCATGCACAGATTTGTATTTAGAGTTATGAAAAAAAAAAACTTCCCCATTGCCCCATTTTGGTCAAGATAGGTTGTCTCAACATAGCAAAGCACCTTCACCTCCAGCACAAGAGTGAGGCACCAAGTGTGTTGTGTTGTTGTTGCTGTTGTTGCTGCTGCATTTTTCATAATTTGTGCAAAAAATCTTTGTGTACAACTAGAATATTTTCCCTCTGTGAAATTAAGGATACACAGACAGCAAGCACAAAAGAACAAACTGATCAAAAAGATGTGAACAACCCATCCAGTTACGGTACTTTTGAAAACCTTTTATGCATTTACAAGAATGTGAAAATATCAATATCAAAAATATCCAAATTTCTTTACTAATACTAATGATAAATTAACTTGTGTCACACCAATGAGAGAGAAAAATGCTTTTTCTCATTTATTATACAAGGAGAGAGCAAATTAATATTTACGTCCATACCTATATTTGTGTATGTGTATCCAACTTTTACTGCTATTAAAATTTGCCAAATGTCCTTTCATGAATAAATCAATTCATGGAGAGAGTGTTAATTTTAGAGAAATGTTACTAATAATATTTCTATTTAAAAGGGGGAATAAGGGTTTATCACATAGACCTCATATCACTTATGTGATCGGCCACAAGACTAGAAATGGTCAAAATAAGAAATTAGAGAATGTGTCAATTGAGAATTGGCTAAACAGGATTTGGTCATCTGTTGGGGATGCTTTGATTTTGAGTTTCTTCATGGCAGGGGGGTGGACTGGATGGCCCTTGTGGTCTCTTCCTACTCTATGATTCTATGATTCTGTTCAAACTGTAGCCCCATCAGAGATGTTAACCTATAAATTAAGACTAGCTAAAGAAGTTATAAAAGTAGACTTTTTTGGTATCACATATGTGTCAAAGTAATCATGAATTTAAACCCCCAAAATCCAAGTTAAATTTTGAATCAATAATCAGATGAATAAGATGTAAAGAAGTAGAAGGAAAATTGCAAATGTACAAGTTTTGACAGAGCGGTATTTCTATTATGTACTATAAATTAGGAGAGGAATGGGAAGGAGGTGGGTTGTTTGTAAACAATGGAGTGAATTATTGTAATATTGAGATGATACTATTGTTAAGGGATGCAGTGGCCCAAGTGGTTAAGACACTGACTCTGTTGATTGCAAGATTGCCAGGTTGGCAGTTCGAGGCCTGGGTCCTGCATGATGGGGTGGGTTCCTGTCACTAGTCCCAGATTCTGCCAACCTAACAGTTCGAAAGCATGCAAATGCAAGTAGATAAATATGTATCACTCATGCTGGCCACAGGATTACAGAGTAGTCTCTGACAACGCTGGCTCTTCTGCTTAGTAATGGAGATGAGCACCACCCCCTATCGTTGGACACGACTTGACAACCTTGTCAATGGGGAATAACTTTACCTTTACCTTACTATTGTTAAATAGCCATTAAATATATTAAATCATTAAAATTGCTTCACATCAGATGGTAAGAGAATGAAGCTGAAATATGATGGTATTTTGGCCCCAGCCTTTTGACTTTGGCCTCACCAAACCACTGAAATATAGTGAATGTGTCTGAAACTGATTTCAGCCAGTGAGCAGCATTTATTAGACTCAAGGGCAGTTAACAACAATAAATATATTACAATGATCCATGCTCTATGATAAATCAGAATGCAAACGAGTTCTGCTACCTGCCTATATGGATATTCAGATATGGCCCTTATATGCTGTAGCTGTAGTTGTTCAATTGACTGTCTTTTCCTCTTCATACAGTATTTTCCTAGATTTCATCACTGTTCCAGAAGCTCCTTCTTGGAAAGGCTATCTCTGTGCTGCAGTGATGTTCCTCTTGGCTTGTCTCCAGACATTGTTTGAACAGCAATATATGTACATGTGTCTTGTCTTGGGAGTGAGGTTAAGAACAGCAATTACAGGCCTTGTTTATCGGAAGGTAAACCCTGCACTTTATGTACCTTTCCCAGTTTTCTTTTTCTCCTTCCATCTCACTGCTGTTATGAATTAGATCCAGATCATTTCCAGGAACAAAATCTCAAAAGCACATTTGTGGAAGGAAGAAAAAGAGGGAGATATTTCTAAATGTGAAATGAGGTTGGAGGATATGGGCTATCAAAGACCAAGTACACTGACAACCCTGATTTAGCATGGACCGGTTTGCCAAATTGGGGGATCTGTGTCTGTGTATATGTGCCTTCAAGTTGCCTGTCAATGTGTGGTGAAGCCATCAATTCTTCATAGAGTTTTCTTAGACAAGGAACACTCAGAGGTGGTTTGCCAGTTCCTTCCTCTGAAATATAGCAAGCCAGTTCAGAGGAGTTGTGGGAAGTGAAGTCCAATAACATCAGGAGGTGCAGACTTACCGAATCCATGGTTAGCTGGATCTAACTAAGAACCCACTGGAGTAACAAGTGGACAGCAAATGATGTATGAATCCATGTTGGAGGTGGAAAGAAAAAAAAAGAGTTAATGGAAAGCAAAGGCAAGGAAGGATGTGCAGAAGCAGCTGGCTGTAAATTTGTTGCACAGGAAATGAATTTTGTCAGGCAGCTGTATTCTTTGGAGGGGATATCAACAATAGATAGTCCTGAAATGTTGTCCAGCCCTTGATGAGATTCTGGAGCCTGTCTATTTCACCTTTGGTTTTGTTAAGACACAATGCTGAATGATAAACTATAGTTCAAAATATAAGCTTCCCCACAGCATTTTGATACTTTTTCAACGATAAAACTGGGAGTGTTTGTTAATTCAGCTTTCATGATTAATTCTGTGGGGATGGTGGTCACTGCCTTTTCCAAGTAACAGTAAATGTATTAGCTGTTTGGTCTGATTTTCTCTCCTATAGATCTTAGTTATGTCGAATGTAGCCAAGAAAGCAACAACAGTAGGTGAAATTGTGAACTTGGTGTCTGTCGACGTGCAAAAACTAGTGGATCTCCTTATCTATTTTAATGGGATTTGGCTTGCCCCCATCCGAATTATCATCTGCTTTGTCTTTCTTTGGCAGGTAAAAAAGACAATCCAAATTTTTCTTAAACAGAGATAGTAGTTAAAGGGGAAGTTGGAGGAATGGGGTCCCAGTCCATGGTGCTGTGGGGGAGGAATTGCCTTTAATGGTCCCCAGGGGAAGGAGACCAGAAGCCCTTGTGGCTGGCACAAAGCACCAGGACATTATGCATGGGTGAGTGGGGAGGGGGCGTGCTTGCCTCTTCATGTGCCTCCTTCCCTTCATTCCTTCATGGTGACTGAACAGCACTGGACTTCACTAGACTTTCCTGGTTAAGGTTTTTATGGATATTCCTCCACAGGGATTTCCTCCCTGCTTTCTTGTGTGTGTGGGTCAACCCGATTTCAGATTGATTAAATTATTTTGTATTGCATAGCTGTTGGATTTGGAAGGGCCAAGTGGCATTGAAATTTTGCTCTGGCACAGCGTTATTCCCCCATGTGCTTTGGGGTTATAGTTCAGCAGCGGCCAGGTTCACAGCTGGACACTTCCCTTTCCTGTCCCATTTTCCGGGACTGGCTGATTCACAGGAGCCTTACTCTAGGGTGGTTTGTGGAAGGGTGATCCTTCTCCTGGTCAACCATTTTTTCCAGTTACTTTCATCATCTACGGGTGATGGGTTTCATGAGGCAGGGCCTTCAATTATCACTTTCCCCCATTCGTGGTTGTTTTCTCAGTTTGTTTGCCATTGTTTGTGCTCCTGCACCAGTAGCAACCTCCCCCCCCCCCCCATTTTCTTTGGGGATGCACAGCTATTTAAACAGCTACTCAAAGCTGCACCTAGTCATGGATTATTGCATTACATCTTTTTTTTTATTTATGTAATGCAATTTTATTGCATTACATCTGCAGCTGGCACAGCAATTTCTTCATGTGGCAAGGACAGTGCTCCCTTCCTCTCATAGTTTGTTTGCAATGATCCCTACATCTCATTGTTTATTTGTGGTGGCTCACATTTGCAGCCATTCACAGCTTGTGTGGCAGGACATGAAGCAAGGACATGCTCCCTACCTCTCATTTCTTGTTTGCAGCATTGTTGGTTCACGGCAGGTTGCACACAGCTGATGCTCAAGGCCCAACCTTCTTCCTCTGTATTCTGTGGTGGTTGCTAGAAGCTGCCCAGCAGTCTCTATATGCAGTGAGGCCTTTGCTTACCTCTGTCCGCTCTTGTCTGTGTAGCCAGTTGCACATGGCTCACATGTCCCTTATCGATAGCAGTTAGCTTGTCTGGTACATAAGAGTATGGTGTAGAGTAGGGCTCTGAAAATCCCTGTCTAGAGTCCTGGGACATTTCCAGGGGAGGGGTTTGCTCTCACTTGTAAAGTCCTGGGGCTTGGATAGAAGCTCCCCTGGATTTGCCTTCCAGTAGATCACATGCTGGAAAACAACCCAGCTATTGGATTGCCCCCTGGGTCAGGTGTTTTGCCCAAGGAAAAGCTGAGGAGGTAGTTTTGGAGTGACAACTGGCCTCAACGTAACCCCCATCAAGTTACTACCCCCCTCTTGCTTCTTCCAGGATCAGTGTAATATAAATAGATTTTAGGTCAATAAAGTGGCTCTCATTTAACACAACTTTCTGTGTCTGTTCTCATCATTCCATGGATCAATCTGTTTTCACTTTTTATATGTTAAATTCCATCAAGCCTCTTAGACCTCGTAGACCTTCAGATGTGTGTTCTGATTACTTGAAGCACATGTATGTTTGCATAACAATATTTTCATCACATGTCTTTCATTTACATATTGCATTTGTTTTGTTTGTTTTTTGCATTCTGTTAGCTCCTGGGACCATCTGCTTTGATGGCAGTTATTGTTTTTTTATTTCTCTTGCCACTGAATTTTGTTATCTCCAAGAAGAGAACCCAATTTCAGGTATGCCTTAATGCTTACAATGCCTACAAATGATCACCTAGTATTTAAGCATCATTAAACTTTTTAAAATAGCCTGTTAGATTATTGGTCTACCTAGGAATATAGGAAACTGCCTTATGCCAAGCTAGACCATTAGATTATCTAGCTCAGTATAATTTACTCTTCACCAAACCACCAGGTTTCATGAGCTTGGTGTTTTCCAGATGTATTGGATTATAGTTGATTGTTGGATGATGGGAATTGTAGTAAAACACATCAGGCTGGTGGAGGCTGGTCGTTTATTAACTGGCAGAGTAACTTTCAGACATGAGTATTTCCCATCTCTAAGGAGAAATGCTGGAGTCTATTGGAGGTAAAGTGCCATTACCAATAAGCTTTCATCCTTACATTGCCATGGGTCTCAGGCAGATGAGATAAACATTTTAAATACTCAGAAGGCCTTCATGTCTCTGGCCCTTTTCAGCATACTCAACATAGCTCACTTGGTACTCAGAGTCCTTTATCTAGAAATATGTGAGATTCAGCCTGGCACCCTCTGAATACAGTACATAGACTTTAGCATCTCATTCAGACAAAATGCCCCTTCTATCAAAGTATGGACTACATGGACCCCTGCAGACTGCATGGAAGGACATTTTACTGTTGTGGCTTATTGCCATAAAATTACTTTTGGAGCAACATGTTTTCTAATGATGATGGTAGTGGTGATATAAGTTGGATTGCATTTCTCAGGAAGTTCAGATGAAGTATAAGGACAGTCGTGCAAAACTTACCAGTGCCATTCTTGGTGATATTAAAATCCTCAAGCTACATGCCTGGGAGAAGACATTTGTGAGCAGAGTATTGAGAATCCGAACCCAAGAACTGCAAGCTCTCAAAATGTCTCAGTTTCTCTTCTCGGCATCTCTCACTTCTTTCCAGTCATCAACATTTCTGGTGAGCACTTTTAGTCAACCAAACAAAATGTGCCCTTAATATACTGTTTGCCTCTTTTCATCTGTCTTCTCATTCCCCCTGTACAGATTTCATTCATCATGTTCACAGTCTACACGTTGACAGATAAGAGAAATATTTTAAATGCCCAGAAAGCCTTTGTCTCTCTGGCCCTGATCAACATACTCAACACAGCTCATTCTTTTCTTCCATTTTCCATTAACTCTGTGGTGCAGGTGAGTTACAAACTGATTTTCCATAAAACTATGTTGCACAGTTAGAACCAGGAATGCTAGGTTTGTGTGCTTTGTTACAGGCAAAAGTTTCCATAAACCGTTTAGCTGCTTTTCTTTCTCTTGAAGATGTGGATCAAACTAAAGCAGAATCTGGTCCCTTAGATAGCAGTAAGTACTATCTATGAGGTGGGTTTCTTTCTGTATGTGGGATTCTCCCCTTTTTATCTCAAAAACAACATATTAGTCTTGGTGAGAGAGGATGAACCCATATAATAGGGTTTCTCTGTCACTGCCCAGAAATAGGCAGAAACCACATGATAGTAAATTGAACATAACTGGAGTTTAAGATGTCTCTGGTCAGCTTTGTCAATTCTGTTCCTGCATATGTCAAGAGCGGAGCTCCTTTCATTTGCTTTGGATTTTAACTTCTGTTTAGCATTCTCCAGCTCTTTATTTCTTTGTGCTTTCTCTACTATCTGTTGTGTTCATTCCAGTTTCTACTCCTCTTATTATCCCTTTATGAAAAACTTTATTTTGCTTTATGGCTACTCCTAAATATGTTTTCTGGATTTAAGGATACCACATTTTAGCCTCAATGGGAGAATCCTAGAGGGAGCCAAGGGACTAGGACTTACTGTATAGACTCAACTATGTTGACCTCATGTATAAGTCGAGGGCAGGTTTTGGGGCCAAAATTATGGATTTTGATATGATCCGTGGATAAGTTGAGGGTAGAACTTAGCAGTATGTAACAAAGGATGTAAAGGATGAAGCAAAGGAAAATGATGCTAAAGATTTTTAAAACTTTTCACAGGTATTGACAGCAATAGCAAATACATTTCTATACAGTTTATCAGTGCACTTAAGCACTCCCTAAGTGGTTTACAATGTGAAAGCTAATTGACCCCAACAAGCTGGGTACTCATTTTAGTGACTTTGGAAGGATGCAAGCCTGAGGCCCTGGCTGGTATTGAACTCACAACCTTATGGTTTGTGAGTGAGTGGCTGCAGTACAGGCATTTAACCACTGCGCCACCAGGGCTCTGTTTGTGCTCACCCGAAAGGCTGGATGGATGAGATAGTAGAGGGAGTTGATGCTTCTTTTAGGTGCTCCAAGAAGATATTAAGCTCTCTTGCCTTTTACCAAGGGGTGGTCCTATTTTTATAAGAGTTAAAGTACAGTATTTACATTGATGCATGCATAAGTTGACCCAGGTTTTTTGGGTCAATTTTTTGACTAAAATTTCTAGACTTATATATGAGTATAGTAACTCCAACAAATGTAACGAAGGTAAAACTTATTTTAAATTGGGTCAGCACGTGGCATGTTTTACCTAAAAAGCATCTAAAAGTATCCCAAATGCAACAGCGTAGAGATTCCTTGAGAAATTCACTATTCTCTGCCAAAGAAGGGGGTGAATAGTCTCACAAGACAAAGACAACTTGGGCCTCATTCACACTATGAAATAACCCAGTGTGAAACCCAGGTTATTTCATAGGTGTTCACATTTTCCCCAGCTGCACTCAGTGCATTGGTGGGGGGGGGCACCAAAAAACCCACTTGAACCGGTGCATTTGATTCTGGGTGAACTAGCGAGCTGTTTTTTTGTTTTGGTTTGGTTTGGTTTTTGGTTTTTTTGTCGCACCGCAAGGATCCCGATCTTTGGTAGTGGGAACTACTGATCCAGATGTTCTCCAATGTTCTCCTTCATCCTCCCTCCTCTTCATCTTCCATCCTCTTCCTCTTTACTCCTCTTCCTTTCCCCTGCTGCATCCTCCAAAGTCCTCCTTCGTCCTCCCTTCTCTTCGTCCTCCCTCTTCTTCCTCCCCCTCCCTCCTGCCATGATCGAATCTCTCGTAGCATTTTATCCCTATTGCTGTTCCCCCCCCTCCTCCCCGAGTGTGAACCACAATAGGGATAAAATGCCACAGAGAGATTTGATCATGGCAAACGGAATGGCATCACCAAGGAGACCTGGATCTCCTCGGTACGAAAAAGTAAGTGTGATTAAGCCCTAGAATCTCAAAGGAGCTTTCTTTTTGTGTTGCTAATGGACTTTAACTTTTCTTCCTGGACTTTTCTTCTATTTGTCTCCCAGAACACATGGCCAAAAAAGAAGATGTCCCTCCATACCAGCTTAAATGAGAACAACTAAAACAATATCTTGACAAAAATCTAGACCTGTAACTCCAACATCCTAATTTTTTCTCTCTCTTTATACTGTTTATTTTTAAAATACCTTTGTCTGATTAAGAAGCCAGTTGAGCTTCAGAAGCTTGCACTATGTATTTTGTGCATTTTAGTTGTCCCAATGAAGATATCACTGTTTTCTGGATTTGGGATGTTATTGTACTTTGCTGTATGGCCAACACAGCTACCCCTGGATATGTTCTCTGTTTCCAGGTTTGACTATGCTTTCCTTTCCAATTGAGCTAAAGCTGATATCTCTCATCGAAGAAACAAGAAAGGCTACATTTCCAAGCAAGATCAACTTCTTTTCTGTAAGGAGGCAGACTTATTCCTCAGCTGAGGGGAGAAGGAGCTGGTGTCTGTCTCAGTTCAACATGTGGCAGGTTCTACAAATCTAGAAGAAGACATCTAGAAGAAGAAATCTAGAAGAAGAAATCTGGAAGAAGACTTCCAGATGATGGCTGCATCCACACTGCAGAAATAATCTAGTTTGACAGAAGCCATGGTTCAATGCTATGGAATTCTGGGAACCGTAGTTTGCTGAGGCAGACTTAACTTCATCTGGCACTAGAAGAACCATGGCTTCTGCCAAGGGATCCCATATTTAACCTAAATCTAGCCTGGCTTCAGTTAGCTAGCCAGAGGCAGAACTGCCTTGTCATCACTGCTGTCATTGTCCTGGCCATCCATTCATGTTGTTGCATCCTCATCTATACAGATTTCTTAGAGGCACTACGCTGTTGACTCCCTGGACAGTACACTTTTTCTCGTCATGGAATCCATCTCTGGTACACAAGATTATCCCCAAGACTAAGGTTTATTCTTCTGTGATTTCTTTCACTGCAGGTTGTGTTTTTAGTTGCTTGTTGCTAAGTGTCAACTTTATCTGATAGAGAGAACTTCTGTTCTTTTTATAGGACTATCTTTATCTCCACCTTGATCCCTCGTTCAGACTCAACACCATTTCTGTTTTTCAAATTTCGAAGGAGTTTATTCTTTGGGAACCATTCTGTTCTCCATGTTCTGTTCTGACAGTAGCCTCTTGTCCTGAGTCCAGAGTCCTCATCAGGACTATCAGATGTGTTGGCACTCCCATGGCCTTAAGGCATTCCATAGCCTTTCATGGTCTGTGCAGGGAATCGTACCCTGATCTCTAAAGTCAAATGCTCAAACCACTACGCCACACTGGCTCTCTTTGGCCTTGAACTCTGTTTATTTGAATACTTTTGCTTTCCTTCCTTTTCTTTGGATCTCTTTTTAACTTGGCTAGGTTGCAAACTGACAAGATTGAACAGAGACATCCTAAGCACCAATCCAGTTCAGTCTGATATCATGTGGTTCCTGCTTGTCTCTGTGTGGGGAGAGAAAGAACCTATATTGTGTGGATTCCTTCTGTCTATCTATCGAGAATGAACTTCACATCAGTGTCCAGTGTGTTATTTTTGTATGTAGGATGGACAGTTGTTTGTGGGTCTAGTTTTTTACAGACACAACCCTTGCTGCATGATTCTACTAGGTCAGGGTTGGGCTGCATTGCAGTCTCATCTATTTTTCTGATTCCCCCCCACCCCTCCAAGCGGGGGAGAGTTAAAAAGTTTAAATTGGAGAAGTTTCACCTATGGCAGATCCCGGGATGGGTGCAGTTGAATAATTCATTCCAGAACCCCAAATTTTTGCTTTGTTTTAGGGGTTTCTGGGTGGTGTAGCCTGTATTCTTCTAATCTATAGTATTACAAATTATAAGAGATAATCAATAACAAATGAGACCACTAAAAGAGAAAATGAAATTAATAATATGAATGAGTGGCTGTTCTAATGTCTTGAACCTGGGTCTCCCTAGTCTTAATCCAATACTTCAATCACAATACAAAAGCCAGTGATGTTACCAAAATATGGATTATGTATGTCTCTTTGTATATCTTTTGTGTTTTAGCTCAGGATTGTATTGCTATAAGGAATGGAACTTTCACCTGGGGCAAAGAAAGCTCTCCATGCCTTAAAAGGTAAATTTTCATGAACACTTTGGTGGTTTTATTAACTCTTTTCTGGATTTTTTAATTAAGAGCACTGAAATTTAATTTAAATGTGAGGGTGTACTCCTGTCTTTCCAGCACATAACAACAGCAATGTGGAGCAGGCTACTAAACTTACTTCTCTCGTCCTTATTCCCAATTCCTGTCTTATTCCTGACTAGATATGTATAGAACTGAACTGTGTTCTGTTTAGTTAGTGGAAAAACTGTTATAGTGGTAAGGAATACATCTGATGCCACCCTCTTTACTTTGTCCCCATCCAGGACCTTTCACCTGCCAAATACAGGAATGCTCCCCTCTGAGATACTTCCAGATTGAAATGTCAGGCCCAGACTGAAAAGGTTCCCAACCCTTGGCTTAAGTCAAGATACATAGATCCCAAGTCTACTCAAACTCTTTTGATCTGTTGTGTGTGACTCTAGTAGTCACACACAACAGAAAAAAGTGTCACAAGTCTATGGACTGTTCACACATGTTATGACAAGCTGCCTTGGGCTTGAAGGGAACTGAACTCATCTGTTACAAAGCATTCCTGAGATGAGATGAATTCCCATCTTAAGACATGTGTACATAGATTGTTCATCTCCCTGCTCCTCTTCCAAGTCATGGGAGAAGGGGGAGAATTTTCTTTTGTCTAGCTATTCTGGCAGTTGATAAAGCAGACAGGACAAAATGTGTGAAAGCTGACATCAAATGGTCTGGTTCTTGTTCTTATCCAGGGTAAGAACCAGGCCCAAGTGCATGTGGAGAACATGGGTTTATTTATATATTTATTAAAGTATTTATATCCCTTCCTTTATTGTGGGATTCAGGTTTGGTACAGACAAAACATACTTTAAAACAATTCCAGATGTTTTTAAAAAATAAAATTCTTTAAGCAGAATAAAACCATATTTTAAAAGTCAACAAATTAAAATGGCATAAATGGCCACAACAAAATTGCTTCTGACTTATCCTGACCCTAAGGTGAACCTATCATAGGATTTCTAGGCAGAATTTCTTCAGAATTTGCCTTCCTTTAAGGCTGAGAGTGTGACTTGCCTGAGGTTATCCAACAGGTTTCCATGGCTGTGCGGGGGTTGAACCCTGGTCACCCAAAGTCATAGTCCAAAGTTGTTTGCTATTTTTGCAGGATCAATCTAACCATAGCCCAAGGCAGTCTATGTGCTGTGATTGGCCCAGTTGGTGCTGGAAAATCTTCACTGCTCTCAGCATTACTTGGTGAACTGCAAAAAACAGAAGGCTCTTTAGCAATGAAGGTAAAATCTCTTGTTATGTTAAGCAAAGTTTTAGGGGATTCTAACTTGTTTGTTTTACAAGTCTGTATGAGGGTTAGGATCACTTCTTGCTTGTTTTATTGTTTTTGAGAACATAAATAGAAATGCCTTAAATAAATCACTGTGCATATAAAATTATCTTGATGAATGCCAAATGGTTATCAGATTTTGAATATTTAATTTCTATTTTTAATGTAATGAGAAATTGAGACTAGCATTCTGAACATGGATATTGTCTGTGCTGCTTTCTGGTGAGTATTTCTAACTTCCATTTCACAGGGCACAGTAGCATTTGTTCCTCAGGAATCTTGGATTCAAAATGCTTCAGTGGAAGACAATATTGTATTTGGAGAAAAAGTGGACAGGAAATGGTTCAACAGAGTGGTTGAAGCTTGTGCGCTGCAGCTGGATCTGGACAGCTTCCCTGCTGGAAGTCAGACAGAAACAGGAGAGAAGGTGCTTATCTCAATATTGCTTTACCAGTTAGTTACAGTTTGATTTGTTTCTTTCTGGGGAAGGAGTCTGCAGATTTTGGGGTATGCCCACCTGAAATGTTCCCAACTAAGAGTTATTTCTGTATTTTGTTTGTTGCTTTATATGATGTTATATTGTTGTATTATCCCTGTAAGCCACCTTTCAACTTATTTTGATACAGAGAAAGTGAGGTGCACAAAACAGTTTATTAAAGTAAGTATAGATACATAGGCGTTAAATTCTTCCACACTGAAGAGGAGCTGGTCCGTCCTTTCCTTCCTTCCTTCCTTCCTTCCTTCCTTCCTTCCTTCCTTCCTCCTTCCTTCTTTCACATTTGAAGGAATATATAATTTTCCATACTGGCTCTTGTGGCTAAGGATATTCTGAGCTGTAGTCCAAGACAAATCAGGACCTGACTTGGTGAAGCAGCCTTCTATATAGAGATGATGGCAGGAGAGCTCTGACACACATGAGCTAAGTATACCAAGGGCAGGATACCTTTGTCTTAGCATATTTTTCAACATAACCACTGAAGGCAGTTTTTAATGGACCTAAGCTTGTTTTAAATCCCTGTGTGTTAAAGAGAGCTAGAGATGATATAATGATTATAATACCAGTAAACCATTTTCTATTGGAAAACAGGGCATAAATCTTTCTGGGGGACAGAAGCAGAGGATTAGCTTGGCTCGTGCTGTTTACAAGAAGGCAGCGGTTTACCTTCTGGATGACCCCCTTTCTGCAGTGGATGCTCAGGTTGGCCAGCACATTTTTGACCAAGTTATTGGACCAAACGGTTTATTGAAAAACAAGGTATTAAAAGCTCAGATTCTTTTGTGTCTCTCTTTCAAGATACCATTTCTTTCTTCAATGATAAAGAATCCAGTATACAGTACAATCCTAAATTCCTTACCTCTGGCTGCAATAGGTACAGATATAAATTGTAGCAATGCCTTCCAGATATAGCTGGCCTCCAACTCTCATACACTCCACCACAGGGCCATTGACCAAGGATGATGGAATTTGCAGACAACCAATATCTGAGAAGGCACCTGTTGGATGACCATGTTCTCTACCTAAAACCATCTCAGTTCCCACAAGAGCCTCTTTTTACTTTCTTTTCTTGCAGGCTGGGTGCTCTCCTTCTCAGGCAGTGGGAATGGCAGTTGTGTTCTGTCTCCTTTTCCTGAAACCTTGCCACAGGTTCTGAAAGTAGCTTAACAGTGTTGGAGTAGAGCCAGGATTCACAGGGTCAGAGAGAATGCCAGGACCTTTTGATAAGCAGGGATGATGACATTATGTCCCCATCCCCCTCAAGCTTCCATGTTCCTGCTGATGTTCCTGCTTAAACCCTGCCTTTGACAGGTGGGAGGGATGAATTTCACCAGCAACCATATGTTTTTGGGAACTATCACTGTTTTAATGCAGTGTGTCTTGGATGTCTTTCCTGAGTAATCCATTCCCATTAGCTTTATAGTTCCAGGTGGTGGAACTGGAACTGATTTGTTGCAATAGACTAATAATTTTGCTGTTCAAGACATAATGCCAGTTACCTCAGACCAGATTGGATTTCTCCCTTCCCAGAAACATTTGATACCTGATTGTGAATGTGCACAGAATTCTGCAGATCTTTTCAGAGATGAATAAAATGGTGAAATGTATATGCAGGTGGGCATATTAATGCTGTACAGCTTTATTTTGCTGTTCACCATGTTGGCAGAGACTGATGGAAAGAAGAGTCCAATAGCATGTGGAGATCTACAGGTTCTTCTTTGTGGTCTCTGTTCCTCACACATATGGGTTCTGCACCTGTGCAGAGATCACCACTGGATTCTTCAGAGCTGAGTAGTTTGGCAGGAAATACTCTGCCCCCACCCCCTATCGTGAATGCTCAAGCCTTCCAAGTACTTCATTCTCTGTTTCTTTACATCTCTGAAAGAATTGGTCACCTTGGATTGCTCTTGCCTGAGTAGTGTTTTTTTCTTGTAGTTTTTATTGCTTATCACCATCCATTTAAAAAAAAAAAGTAGTACTTTACGGATAGTTTTTCCCGCTGAGCCTGCCCCTCCCTTCACTCTGTAGGCTACTTTTTATTGCTTATAGCCTCTGCCTCTTTCTTTAAGAACTGTTCTTCTTGCAGTCAGGAAGTTTCTCTTTCTGACGTGCACTCTGAATGTCTTTTTTGCTAAGGTGAAGGGCGTATCATTGATCATTGCCCAACTTGTAACGAGTTTACTGCTCAAGCCCTTAAAAATTGGGCACAACGTCTTCCAACTTTTTATTGGGAACAATCCTTGAAAGTTTTCACTCAAGTTGTATCCACGAGGTTCACTTTGTCTATTATCCCACTTTCCAAGCTTTAAAAAGTAGCCTTAATGGAAGTTCCCTCACTACTGACTGTGCATTTTGTCTCAGTATTGACCACTCTATTGGTGACTTCTACTTCATTACCAACTGCTTCCTATCCATCCCTCCAGATCAGAAAAAGTCAAAGACTGGTCAGAAATGACACCATTCACCAGATGGCCATGTGGACTCCATGGCTGTGGTAGCCCCGGACAAGGATAAAAAGAAGAAAAAGAAATCTAAATCTCCTCCTCAATCCATTTCTGCTCCCCTGCCTGACT
The DNA here is from genome assembly GCA_026167975.1 of Phrynosoma blainvillii. Taxonomy (NCBI): domain Eukaryota; kingdom Metazoa; phylum Chordata; class Lepidosauria; order Squamata; family Phrynosomatidae; genus Phrynosoma; species Phrynosoma blainvillii. The sequence goes on along the minus strand of JANUYF010000012.1, from coordinate 9,760,038 downwards.
CTAGGATGGATTTGACACTATTAGCACCTACTTCTCAGGATGCTCTGTCACCTCCAGCTGTGATGCCTCCTGTACTCCTGGTGGTCACTCCTCCAACCTCTCCATCGGTTGTTCGACACCGCTGTACACCTCCGGAATTGGCCCCTCATTCCATTACTCCAAGATTGAGGCCTTCCTCTCCCTATTACAGACATGATCGCTCCCCACCTGCAAGGGAGCCATCTGTGCAGTCTTCTCTCTGGGACCACTTATATGGAGAAGGTTCTCCTCATACATCGGTCTCACACTTGATTCAATACCAACATGAAGATCTGTGGAGGGAGTATCCCGCATCATATTACTACTCCTTCTTATCGAGACTGATATCCGTAATGGAAAATCCAATCTCCATATCCATACTAAAGCTGCTCTCGGTCTCCATGCAATTCGCATTGGTACTGGGACTCTTCTCGACACCGTTCACCTTTCCCATACCAAAGAGAACGCTCTCCACCATCTCCATTCTTACAGCTGCCATTCTCTTTGAGAGTTCTACCCTCTCCACCACCTCACACAATGGCAACCATCTGTCATCCATTGCCTTCCCCTCTGGCTGCTGCCTCATCGGTACTGACCTCCTCAGTCCTGTCAGTACCACATTCGACTTCATCAATGCCACCCACCTTAACTGTACCAACTGTCATTACACCGGCGATGTCTGTGCTGGTACTGAGTGTTATTCTTCTACAAGGCCTTTCACACCCAGCACAACCTCCAGTCTCAGCCTCTGAATTCCGACTCACCCCACCGATACTGGGTAAGATGGTTATAACTGATTTGTCCTCACCTGCTTCACCTTCCCCGGTCATGTCTTCTTCTCCAGCCACTTTTAAGGATTCTGGCCTCTCCTCTTCATCAGAGGACATGAAGCTTTTTTCTGACGTTGTGCTAAGGATGTCCAAAGCAATTGGTACCAAAATCAAATCCCCTCCAGCACTGATGACTGACCTTGTCTTTGAAATAGTGGACTCTCATGCTCCTAGTCCTGCCATGGTTCCTCTGCTGCCTACTTTACATGAAGTCATGAAACATTCATGGCAAAACCCTTCTTCTCTTTCTCCTGCATCGAAGAAGTTAGAAAACCTGTGTAAAATGCAGTGTGAGAGTGCCCCTTTTCTGTTTACTCATCCAGCACAAAACTCCATTGAAGCAGAGGCATCCCAATTGAAGTGCTCTGGGAAGGCCCATTCTGCACCAGTTGATAAAGAGGGCAGATGCTTGGATGGCTTTGTGCACAGGTTCTATTCTTCTGCTGCCCACTCTGCCAAAGAAGCCAACATGGAGGCCTGCATGGCTGCCTATCAAAAATTCCTGTGGGACAGAATGGTGGGCTTTGTTCCCAATCTCCCAGCTGACCAATACAATGCAGCCATGGCATTTTATCAAGAAGCTCAAGTGCTGGCTGCCCAGCAGATCCATTCTGCAAGTCATGCTGTAGACTGCACTTCTAAGGTATTGTCTGGAATCATCGCCCAGAGACTCTACACTTGGTTTCGCTCTACTGATCTACGGTAGAGACTAGACACAGGGTTGAGTGCCTTTCCTTTGATGGGAGATGGTCTATTCCATTCTATGACCGATGACTCCTTTGATCACCTCCTAATCTTCAATCACAGCTAAGAAATTGGTCTATCCAGCCAGAAGCAACAACAGTGCTCCTACAAGTCAGTCTGAAAGCATCAATCTCCCTCAACCTTTCTCTCATTCCAGCACCCTCACTACATGTCCTTCCTCTCAAACCTCCTCCTTTCAAAGAAGGTCTTTCAAATCTTCAAAGTTACAACCTGTGACCTCTAAGAAATCTCCCTCCTCTTCTATGTCGTGTTTTGAATCCGCCCTGTGGACACCATCTCACCCCATCTAGGACCTCTCTTACCATCTCAGGCCCCCATGTTGTACCATCATTACTCCTTCTGGTTCGACATCAATATGCATGGACTATGCCATAGAATTCTCAAGTATTTCTTCCATTGGCATTTTTCACTCTACACCTCCTTCCCCACCTCTCGTGGAAGAAATTCACAGCTTTCTTCACAAGAGAGCTGTAGAATCTGTGCCCCCATCGGGCACATGCAGGATTTTTCTCCCATTATTATACAGTCCTATCATGCTCACTACATCTCCTCTTTATCTTCCTGCTCTTTCTTCTGGTCTCCAGGGTGATAGTGAAGCTGTCAGAGGACAAGGCAAACACTGTACTAATAGCCCCTATTGGCTGAGCCAACCTTGTTTTGCACCTCTCCTCCGATTGTCCAGGTCTTGGTACATGACCCTGCCAGTCCAACCTGACCTCCTCACACACTCTGGAGGCCAAGTCCTATACCCCAATCTACATCTTCCAAATTTCTGCCTGGAGGCCCCTGAATTTCTTTGTGTCCTCTCAGCAGCTAGAAACGATTCCACGAAAAGGACCTATGACTATAAATGGCAATGATTTTGTTCTTTTGCCAGTTGCAGGTCTGAACCATCTTCTCCTGCCTGACTCTCAACAGTCTAGCACTTCCTTCTTAATCTCAAGGAAACTGGATTCGGCTTCTCATCTCTCACGGTATACCTGGCAGCGATTGTGGCCCACCAACCACCTTCCAACAACAACCAAACTTTCTTTATAGACCCAATTGTCAAAATGTGTTGAAAGGCCTCACCTATACCCTCCTCTGACACTTCCATCTCTGCAGTGGTCCTTGTTGCCGGTCCTGTCTCAGCTAGCATGATGGCCCTTTGAACCAATGGCATCCTGCAGTCCTCACCTTCTGACACTCAAAACAGCCTTCTTAGTAGCTGTCATGTCCGCAAGAGGGGCTTCTGAACTCATGGCTTTTCATTGTGATAAACCCTTCCTTCTCTTCCACCGTGACAAAGTGGTCCTACAGCCTGACATCTCTTTCCTACCTAAATTGGTCTCTCAATTCCATCTTAATCAGGATATTGTGCATCCGACTTTCTATCCTAACCCACAGTCTCCTCTGGAGAAGTCACTGCACTGCCTTGATGTTCACTGTGCTTTAGCATTTTACGTGCAGAGATCGGCTTCATTCCTTTCTCGATGACTCTTTATTTGTCATGGAGGCTGCAGGAAAGGCCAAACTGTATTCTCCCAAAGGTTCTCTAGATGGATTGTACAGACCATATGCCTGGCATATGAGATGACCAAACACCCTATACCAGTGGGCCTAAGGGCTCACTCTGCCAAGGCTGTCACCTCTTCAGCTGCTTTCATACATGGAACCTCATTGCCTGACTTGTGCAAAGCTGCCACTTGTCTCAACCATTGACCTTTATTCAGCATTACCATCTGGACTGCAGATCTACGGTGGATGCCAATTTTGGTTGTGCTGTTCTCTCTTCCATCCTTCAGTGACCTGACCCTCCTTCCATGGGTAAGCTTTTCAGTCACCCATATGTGTGAGGCACAGAGGCCATGAAGAAGAAGAACAGCTTGCTTACCTGTAACTGTGGTTCTTCAAGTGGCCATCTGTGTCCTCATACAACCCACCATACCTCTCCTCTTTTTCAGATCCCTGTCTTCTGCAGACATAAAACTGAGGATGAGGTAGCTTGGCGGCTTGAGCATGTGTGATAGGTGGTGGTGTCAGGGTATTTCCCGCCAAGCTACTCAGCTCTGAAAAATCTGTTAGAGGTCTCTGCACAGGCACAGAACTCAGATGTCCACAGATGTCCACTCAAAGACCCACAGTAACAGGTAAGCAACCTGCTGTTTCCTATTTCTATTAAAACTCCGCAGAATTTAGGAGGATGTTCAGAAAGATATGATGCAGCTTAGCTAATAACAGGATTGTTTCTCTTTTTAGACACGTGTTCTGGTGACTAATGCAGTCCATCTTTTGTCCAAAGTGGATAATATTATAGTGATAATGAATGGAGAGATCTCTGAAACAGGCTCCTGGCAAGAACTTGTGGAAAGACAGGGAATGTTTGTAGACTTCTTGAAGTCACATAGTGCAGAAGAGAAAGAGTACCAGGATTTGCAAGGTAAAGTGGGTAACCCTTTTGGTCTTCTATATTCAGATCTGTTGGAAGAATTATACATTGCATTCTCTTTTCCCTCTTAGTTAGATAGGGACTTCCTCCCTCCCCCGCTCTCTCATTCTAACTATCTCTCTTGGAGGCAGTTTAACTGTCTTTCTCAGAACATTCTAAACTGTCATTAACTGCAGTCAACATTCAGTAACTGCCTCCTCTAAGTCTAAGATGGAGTAACAGTCTCTTCCTGCTATATTAACACCAGTTAGGATAGAATCATAGAATCATAGAGTTGGAAGAGACCACAAGAGCCATCCAGTCCAATCTCCTGCCATCACAATCAAAGCATGGCCATCCAGCCTCTGTTTAAAGACCTCCAAAGAAGGAGACTCCACCACACTCCGAGGGAGTGTGTTCCACTGTCAAACAGCTCTCACTGTCAGGAAGTTCTTCCTAATGTTCAAGTGGAATCTCTATTCCTGTAACTTGCATCCATTATTCTGGGTCCTATTCTCTGGAGCAGCAGGAAACAAGCTAGTTTCCTCCTCAATATGACATCCCTTCAAATATTTAAACAGGGCTATCATATCACCTCTTAACTGTCACTTCTCCAGGCTAACATACCCAGTTCCCTAAGTCATTCCTCATAGGGCATGGTTTCCAGACCCTTCATTTTGGTCGCCCTCCTCTGGACACGCTTCAGTTTTTCAACATCCTTTTTGAATGATAGAATTATAGACTCATAGGATTTAGTTTGTTATGTAAATATTTATTAAAGTCATTATTGTTTGTTTTTAAACTACAAACTATATGTTTGCCATTTTTGAGTTAAGTCTTTATTCTTTAGGTAGGCATATTAAAATATAGTCTGACACATGTTTTTTACTGCTCTGCTGATGAAAGCTGAACTCTAACATGTTGAACTTTCATACCTGCATATTTTAGTTTACCTTTAAAAGGGTTAACACCCTGGGAAACTAAAATTGCACCCCATATTTTTTTGGGCTATGAGCCCAGAAGGGGTCCCATTCTACTCCCAGAAGGGGTTCCAGTTTAGACACAGTGAGGTCTCAGAGGAGGTTCCAGATTATCTTATTTTTAAATTGCTTCTGCTGTGATAATGACTTTAAGAAACAATAGGGAATGGCTTCAACTAGTCCTAATTTCACAATGATTACTGAAATAGTAACTGAAACAAATTATAAAATGTGGTCATGTACCTGACTACAATGGGACTATTTAAAACAATAAATGTCCAGAGATCCACAGAAGCAGGAATACATCAACAGTTTGATGAAAATGCAGAGAAAGTGGCAGGTTATATTTGCTTGTTTGTAGATCCCAGCACTGCTTACCATATTCAAAGTTTAATTGATGTAAAACAAATATGAGACAAACTACAGAAAGTATTTAATTCTCCAAGTACTTCGAATCAAACAGCTCTCATGATCAAACTTGTTAACATAAAGTTGCATCATCCTCAATTTTTAAATCAGCATATTAATGGCTTTATGACAACTTTGTCTGGAATTACAGTAGCTGGCGAATCTTTTCCAGAACATGCAAAACTTGGACTGTTTTTGGCCAGTCTTTCAAAATATTACTCTCCAATAATCAATGCTTTACAAGTTAAAGGATAGCTTTCTTTACAATATGCTATTATTCAAATTGTTGAATTTCAAAATAGGCAAAGCTTGATGGAAGACAACTATAATGCAAAAACAACAGACAGAGAAAACCAGGTGGGTGGGTGAGGTTGGTTAAAAATATTGCATGTGATATGTTTTGGGGAGGCAGACTGTCAGAACCATGCTTGTGCGCATGAGTTCTGTCAGATGTTTTGCTTGAGGTGTAGTAGTTGTAGTTTTTTGGGGGATGATGGGTGGGTTAGTATATGTGAGATGTAGGCTGTTTGGGATGGGGAGTTGGGAGTAGTGCTGTGGTGTTAGAATAGTTTTGAGAACATCAGGCCTTTGGAATGCGTGAGCTGTGGGAGCTGGTTGGTGTCTGGAGGTATCTGGCAGGAGGGGGCTAGGTGGAATGCTTTGGCTGGAGAGGGATATTTCTGGTGAGAACATTGGGAAAGGGGGGCTGACTTGGTGGGGGAAGAAGAGCTATGGGAATTGGAGGTGGGTGCTAGTTTTGACGCCAATGGGTGTGGGGTGGAGCCCAGCAATTTGGGGGGTGGGGTTAATATGGCATTTGGCTGTAGGGAGACAGTTCTGGCTTAAACGCTGACTGGTGAATTTCTAGCTGTGTGTTCTCAATAAACTACTGGTTGATTCAACTGGCTGGACTTATTGCTACACAGTTACTGACACATGTTGATATTGGTTTGATTCAACAACAATTATTTAAAATTGCTGGAGAAAAATATAAAAACCAAGTTCTAATCGATAGTGCAGTAAGTGCGCATTACTCCAACAATGAAGAATGGTTTGATGCAAATGTAACTTTTCTGGTCTATCTTGCTAATGGTCAAGACAAGGGACTGGTCAAGACAATGGTCAAGACAAGGGACTGTTATTTTGAAAACAAAACTTGGTCCTGACAGAATGGGTACTTTACAAATCCCAGATGCTTACTATGTGCTGGATTTGCAAGCCTCCTTTTAGAGTGTACAAACCGCAACATCAAGAGAAGATGTCAGTTTCAGAAAGCAAACCTGCTTTGGTTTTCATGGCAAGAATTTGATTTTTAAAGCAAACTTAGGATATCATGGATGTTATCAAATGCAGATTTTAAATTCATCAGTGACCAGATGTAATTACAAAGACTGTTCAACTTTATGGCATCCCAGATTTGCTCATCGAAGTGTTGAAAATATTAAGAGATTGGCTAATCAAGAACTTGCAAGAGACTTTAATTTCAAAGCATGGTCTAACAATGAAAAATTTGTAGAATGCTTGAAAGCAAAAGCCGCAAGAGCTTCACATCCTCCAGTTACCGAGAAACAATCCAACAAGGCATTGGATCTTTTACATGCTGATCTTTCTGGACCATTGAATCAAAAGTCAGCAGGAGTCAGCAGGAGGCATTTTATGACTATTATTTTTTTTTAATAAAGTTTATTAGAAAAAATTAAAAACAAAACAAAACAAAACAACATCATAATACAATAATACATTAATACAAATACAAATACCTAACATATATAAATACAAATAGCAATACACATTTAATTTACACATACAGCTAGACACAACATCTACCTTCCATGGTCAGTGCATAGGATTTACTATTTTTTTTCTTTATCCTAGGACCTCTTATCCAATATTATCCAAACATCATGGACCCAAATTTCTTTTCGGTGTGTAACTCTCTCATTTCAAAACATTTACTATATCAACATGCTTTTCTTATCTTTACTCCTTACATCATTTCTAAATGCACTTATTTAAGCCTTCTAAATTACCCAGATTAATATAAATACTCTGGCTCCTTAATTACTATGTCAAAATCCATTATAATCATTTATCTTCCTTATCAATAATATCTAATAATCCTTAACCTTCTAACCTATCCACTACAATTATCTGTACTAGATTCTTCATTATACAGACCTCCAGATCCTTATTAATTTTATCGTTTGTAGTTTTACCAAGAATTCATCTCTATTACCTCTTCTGTCATCTGTTTGAGCAGACTCTTTCTCTTATACCAAAATCTTTCTTTTATATGATCTACTATATCATTTCCCTAATCTCTTAAAAATTGAATAGAAACGTTTGACCTTTTATTTTCGTACTCATACCAAAGGTTCCACTCTCTGTGAAAGTCCGTTTTAGACTTATTTTGACCCAACCATGTTAATTTTTCTAGTTCATATATTTTGTATATTTTACTTCTCCAGTCTTCAACCTTTGGAATTTCCTTTCTTCTCCAACATTTAGCCAGCAATATTCTTGCTGCGATGATCAGTAAATACAGAAGTCTTCCGCCTCTTTTTTCGATTTCCCTCTTCATAATGTTTAAAAGATATATTTTCGGGTCCAATCCTATATTTATATTTAATATAATCATAATTTCGTTATTGATAACTTTCCAATATTTTTGTACGACCCTACACTTCCACCAAAGATGAAAATAAAAACCTGTCTTCTCTCCACACTTCCAACATATCGGGCTGTATCCTTTATATATTTTAGATAATCTATATGGTGTTGAGTACCACCTACTCATAACTTTGTACGTATTTTCCCTCTGGTCTATGTTAAAAATCATTTTTTTCACTTTATTCCAACCTTTAGCCCAATCATCCAAATCAACACTCTGTTTTAAGTCCTTTGCCCAGTTAATCATATAATTTTTAACTATATTCCCTTCGGTTTCCCAATTCCTGATTATATTATAGTACTTGAAATAACCTTATAATTATCACCAAATAATACCTTTTCAAAATTTTTGTCGGCTGCTCCTATCCTGTCCAGTTTGTCATCTAATTTAAATTGTTCATATAATTGTCTGTAAGCAAACCAATTAATATCCCATCCCAACATCTTTAATTCTTCTTGCTATTTAAATCGAAGTTTAGAGCCATCAATATCAATCAACTCATCATATTTTAACCATTTTGTGTTTTTGTATACCACTTTCATCAATGTTGCCTCCGCTGGTGATGCCCATAATGGAATTTTTTGGCACCATTTTGCCCTATATTTCAGCCAAATTCTTAAGCAAGACCTACGTATATGATGATTTTTGAATCTTGCATCGCCCTTAAATTTATCATAAAATATATAGGAATGGAATCCGTAAATTAAATCTGCCCCTTCCAGTTCAAGCAATCTGCCCCTTCCAGTTCAAGCTAAATTAAACTGCCCCTTCCAGTTCTTCGATTTCTTAATAATAACCATTCCTGTACCCAGTCAAGCACACATGCATCATAGTACCAGATACAATTAGGGAGGGCAAGCCCCCCTCGCTCCACCGTGTCTTGTAGATCTAATGCCTGAATCCTGTGTCTTTTGTTTTCCCATATAAAATTTAGTATATCTTTATTCCAACTTCTAAGCACTTTTTCACTTTCAATTATCGGAATGTTCTGAAAGTAGTACATTATTTTAGGAAATATAGACATTTTAATCACCGCTATTCTTCCCATCCAAGTCAGATTTAGTTGTTCCCATTTTCTCATCTTTTCTTTAATTTCTTGCCAAATTTTTTGATAATTATTTTTAAACAAGTCTGAGTTTTTAACACTGAGCCAAATTCCTAAATATTTAGTTTTTGTTTCCCATTTAAATCCAGATATTTCCTTTAATTTTTCAATCTCGTTTTTACTAATATTCATAGTCATCATTACTGATTTGCCTTTATTTATTCTGTACCCAGAGACCGAACCAAATTCATGTAAATAATCTATAACTTTCTGAATGCACTTTAGTGGATCTGCAATCGTTAATACCAGGTCGTCTGCATATGCACGAAATTTATAGTTTTGTTTTCCGCTTTCAATCCCGCTAATCTCTTTACTATTTCTTATTTGAATGAGCAGGACCTCCAGCTCCAAAATAAATAATAATGGCGCTAATGGACAGCCCTGTCGTACTCCCTTTTGTATTGCAAACTTTGATGTTTTATCTCCATTAATTATAACCTGAGCTTCTTGTTCCGAATAAATATTCTGAATCCATTTTACAAATATTTCTCCCGCTTCCATTTTTCAAAGAACCCCAATCATGAAATTCCAATTAACATTATCAAAAGCTTTCTCCGCATCCAAAAAGATTAATGCCAATTTTCTCTGTATATTTTTTTGGTGAAGATCAATTATATTCAATAGATTTCTGAAATTTTGTTTTATCCCTCTGGATGGAAGAAAGCTGTTTTGGTCATCATGAATCCAATTTGCTAATATGTTTTTCAGTCGATTTGCCAATATTGATGCCAAAAGCTTATAATCCGTATTTAATAACAAAATTGGTCTATAACTATTGGGGTGTAATTTATCCTTGTCTTGTTTTAGTATCAAAGAAATATTTGCAGATTTCCATGATTGGGGAATAGCCCCGTCATTGATGTTATTCATTGTATCAAGTAATGGCGGAATCAATTCTGACGCAAACGTTTTATAATATTCATTTGAGAAACCATCAGGCCCAGGTGATTTGGAGGTCTTAGCCTGTCCAATTTCCTTCTCCAATTCGTTATAAGTAATTGGCTGATTAAGCAGATCTCTTTGATCTTTCGTTATTTTAAACAAGGCTGTATTATTCAAATACTTCTCAATTTCTGTCTCTTGAACTGCATTTGCCTTATATATGACTATTATTGATGATTTCAGCAGATACACATATATTTATCTTTTCAGAGAAAAGAGTCAAGCTTTTCAGAAATTCAAAGAATACTGTAATCAAGTCTTTAACAAATTTGGCTACAAACCGAAGAGCCTGCACACAGACAACAGCACTGAATTTGTCAGTGCTGAATTTGATGAATTTTTAATAAAACATGGCATTGAGCATCAGACCACACAGGCTTATACCCCAGAACAAAATGGCATGGTAGAGAAAATGAATAGAACTCTCAAGGAGATGGCAGTCACTATGTTTTTGGAAGCTAATATGCCTAAATGCTAGTGGTCTGAAGCTGTCATGACTGCAACATACTTGTGTAACAGATTACCAACAAAATCCAAAGATGTAACCCCATTCCAGTTATGGCATGGAGTTAAGCCTAAATTAAACCATCTGAAGGTTTTTGGAAGCAAAGCATTTGCCTATATTCCTAAGCAGAAAAGAGGTAAACTTGACTGCAGAAGCAAAGAGGGAATTTTTGTTGGTTATGCTAGAAATGGTTACAAAATTTTAAATCCAGATGGATGCTCAATAAAATTAACAAGTGCTGTTTATATTTCTGAAAGACCACAGCCCAATGCAAACCAAGATGTCTATTCAGATTTATTTGCAGTGGAAGAAGACCCCCACCAGCAACCGGAGCAGGTGGAATTCTTTGTCCTTCAGAGGTCTTGCATCCAGAAGGGGCTACACCTGCAGTGGACCACCATGATAGGGAACCGGAGGGCATGCAAGAAGCAGAGCCAGGTATCCAAATCCAAGTGAGAAGGTCAGAAAGTACCAACAAAGGTGTACCACCCGGCAGATTATCTTATCAAGCCACAGAGAAAAGAATTCCAAAACCCTCTGATTAGAAAATGATCAAAGGACTGCCAAAGACAGATTCTCAGAAATGGATTTAAGCTGTTAATGAGCAAATCCAATCTTTATAGAAAAATAAGACATGGACTTTGTCAGAATTGCCAGAAGGAAAAAGAGCAGTTGGCTGTAGATGGGTCTTTACAACGAAGCTAGATGCAGAAGGGGAGATTCGAAGATATAAAGCAAGACTTGTTGCTAAAGGTTATACTCAGAAATATGGTGAGGACTACATTGAAACTTTTGCTGGAGTAAAAGCAAAGCAAAGCAGCTTCATTTATATACTGCTTCATACCACGCTATGGGGTGTCTAAGTGGTTTACAACTGTAAGCTCATTGCCCCCCAACAGTTGGGTACTCATTTTAGTGACCTCGGAAGGATGCAGGCCTGAGTCTAGCCTGAGCCCTGGCTAGTACTGGCTAGTAATGAATTTGCAACCTTGTGGTCTGTGAGTGAGTGGCTGCAGTACAGGCATTTAACCACTGCGCCACCAGGGCTCCATGTCAATTATACAACTAACAGAACTCTCCTAGCTATTGCAGCTTACAAGAAAACGAATGTTCAGCATCTGGACGTTTGCAGAGCTTTTCTGTATGGCAATCTCACTGAACAACTTTATATGGAACAACCTCCAGGATTCCAAATATCTGATAAGGAACATCTTGTATGCAAATTACAAAAGAGCATCCAAGGATATTAAAAGAACTGGCAAATGCAATCTCAGAGCCACTGGCAATAATCTTTGAGAACTCCTGGAGAACAGAAGTACCAGCAGACTGGAGGAGGGTTAACATTGTTCCCATCTTCAAAAAGGGGAAAAAAGAGGACCCCAACAATTATCGTCCAGTTAGTCTGACATCAATACTGGGTAAGATTCTAGAACAGTTCATTAAACAGAGAGTCTGTGAACATTTAGAAGGGAATGCCATAATCACTAAAAGTCAACATGGGTTTCTCAAAAACAAGTCATGGCAGACTAATCTGATTTCTTTTTTTGATAAAATTACCAGCTTGCTAAATGAAGGGAATGTGGTAGACATAGCATATCTTGATTTCAATAAGGCTTTTGACAAGGTCCCCCACAATATTCTTGCAAACAAGATAGTAAAATGTGGGCTAGACATGAAGGGTGCTCAACAATGGCTCCTCTTCATCGTGGAGAGAAGTGACCAGTGGGGTGCCACAGGGTTCTGTCCTGGGCCTAGTGCTCTTCAACATCTTTAGCAACAATTTGGATGAAGGAATAGGGGGCATGCTTCTCAAATTTGCAAATGACACCAAATTAGGAGGAATAGCTAATACCCCAGAAGACAAGATGAAAATTCAATATAATCTTAATAGATTAGAAAGCTGGGCCAAAGCTAACAAAATGAATTTCAACAGAGAGAAATGTAAGGTACTGCACTTAAGGCAAAAAAATGAAATGCATAGATATAAGATGGGGGACACCTGGCTTAACAAGACTATGTGTGAAAGGGATGTAGGAGTCCTAGTGGACCACAAGTTGAACATGAGTCAACAGTGTGATGCTGCAGCTAAAAAGGCCAATGCAATTTTAGGCTGCATTAGTAGAAGTATAGTATCTAGATCAAGGGAAGTAATAGTGCCACTGTATTCTGTGTTGGTCAGGCCCCACCTGGAATACTGTGTCCAGTTCTGGGCACCACAATTCAAAAAGGATGTTGAAAAACTGGATCATGTCCAGAGGAGGGCAACTAAAATGGTGAAGGGTCTGGAAACCATGCCCTATGAGGAATGACTTAGGGAACTGGGTATGCTTAGCCTGGAGAAGAGAAGGTTGAGAGGTGATATGATAGCCCTGTTTAAATATTTGAAGGGATGTCATATTGAGGAGGGTGCTAGCTTATTTTCTGCTGCCCCAGAGAACAGGACCCGGAACAATGGATGCAAGCTGCAGGAAAAGAGATTCCACCTCAAGATCAGAATGCACTTCCTGACAGTGCGAGCTGTTCGACAGTGGAACACACTCCCTCGGAGTGTGGTGGAGTCTTCTTCCTTGGAGGTCTTTAAGCAGAGGCTGGATGGCCATCTGTCGGGCTTTGATTGGGAGTTCATGCATGGCGGCGGGGTTGGACTGGATGGCCCTTGTGGTCTCTTTCAATTTTATGATTCTATGATTCTATGAATCAGAGCAGTTAAAGTGGCCTCAAGCTGCATTATTTCTGGCAGTCTGTAAAGGCTTTTAGGGCCTTTACAGACTGCCAGGAATAATGCAGCTTGAGGCCACTTTAACTGTCCTGGCTCAGTGCTAAGGAATCATGGGAACTGTAGTTTATTGTGGCACCAGAGCTCTCTGACAGAGAAGGCTCAATGTCCCAGAAAAAAATACAATTCCCATGATTCCCTAGTACTGAGCCAGGACAGTTAAAGTAACCTCAAGCTGCATTGTGTCTGGCAGTCTGTAAAGGCTCTTAGTCTTTCTTTTATATTATACATTCAAGACTTGACCATTTTCCCCTCCAGTTGACTTCTCTTTTAGCCAGTGAGTTAATATGTCCATTTCCATTGAGTCTGTTAACTTCATTAGCCATTCCTCTATCAAAGGTGATTCCTGTAGCTTCCATTTTTGAGCACATGTAATTCTGGCGGCTGTAATTGCTTATAATAATAATCTCCATATTCCTTTTTTGCAGATTTCCCCCCAGTTTTATCAGTCATGTTTAAAAGATGTAATGCAGGTTATAGCAGCGTTTTGTTGCCCATTATCTTCATAGTCAAATTATGCACTTCTTTCCAATATTTCTTTGTTTTTGGGCATGTCCACCACATGTGGTAGAAAGTTCCCTCATTTTCATTGCACTTCTTTTTACCTGTTTTATACATTTTATCCAATTTCTCCGGTGTCATATACCATCCATGCAGCATTTTGAAATAGTTTTCCTTTAAATCTTGACAATATGTCAACTTATTTGTTTTATGCCATGATTTTTCCCATCTTTCTAATTCAATTGAGTGTCCTACTTTACAGGAATTATGGAATTCATAGTCTTGAACTTCTGGAAGGCACTGGGAAAAAGAAGGCAGTGTTACACTGTTGTTGTTGTTGTTGTTAACTGCCCTCGGGTCAATCTCGACCCATGGTGACCCTATGGATGAGACATCTCCATGACTCCCTGTCTTCTGCTGCCCTGCTTTGGTCCTGTAAACTCATATCCTTGTTCTCCTTAATAGAGTCCGTCCATCTGGCATGTGGCCTTCCTCTCTTTCTACTTCCCTCTACCTTTCCCAGCAGTATTGTCTTTTCCAATGAGTCCTCCCTTCTCATGATGTGTCCAAAGTATGACAATTTCAGTTAGGTCATCTTGGCTTCCAGGGAGGTTTCCAGCTTGATCTGCTCTAGCACCCATTTGTTTGTCCTTTTGGTCCATGGGATCCTCAGCACTCTTCTCCAGCACCATATCTCAAATGAATTGATTTCTTAACTGTCCAGCTCTCACATCCATCCATGGTAATAGGGAATACAATGGCTTGTATGATTCTAACTTTTGTGCTGAGTTGTATATCTTTGCATTTTAGAATCTTTTCTAGATCTTTCATAGCCACCCTCCCCATTCTTAATCTTCTTCTGATTTCCGGACTGCAGTCCCCATTTCTATCAGTGTTTGATTCCAAGTATGGGAAATTTTTTTACTATTTCTATTTCTTCATTGTCCAGGTTGAACTTGTGACAGTCCTCAGTGGTCATTATTTTTGTTTTCATTATGTTCAACATTAAGCCTGCCTTAGCATTTTCTTCTTTGGTCTTCCTTAGTAGGTGTTCTAGGTCTGTGAGGTTTTCTGCTAATACTATGGTGTCATCTGCATATCTTAGATTGTTGATATTCCTTCCTCCTATTTTCACTTCTCCTTCTTCTGTGTCCAAGCCTGCTTTTTTTATAATATGTTCTGCATACAAGTTGAACAGAAAGAGTGAAAGTATGCAAACTTGTCTGACTCCTTTGCCATTTGGGAACCATTCTGCTTCTCTGTGTTCTGTACTGATAGTAGCCTCTTGTCCCGAATATAGATTCCTCATCAGAACTATCAAATGTGTTGGCATTCCCATGTCTTTAAGGGCATTCCAGAACCTTTAATAAGCTATGCAGTGAACATATAAAGCACATGGTGACTTTCTTTTGGAATTCCCTGGTGCACTCCATTATCCATCATATGTTTGCAATGTGGTCTCTTGTGCCTCTTCCTTTCCTAAACCCCACTTGAACCTCTGGGATTTCAACCATGTATGGTTGGAGTCTATGTTGCAGAATTTTGAGCATGATTATGCTTGCATGGGAGATTAGTGCTATGCTTCTATAGTTGCTGCAATCTCTTGTGTCTCTCTTTTTGTGGATGGAGATGTTACACTGTATAGGGCTGCAATGTTCAGTCAATGTATTCATTGGTTGAATAAAACAAAAATATTTTGATCCACTATAAAGATACCTATGCCCATTGATCTGCATATTTAAAATTTTTAAAATATGTTGAAAATGGGTACCTGTAAAGGTCAAAAATGATAAGGAAATTTCATTTGAAAAGAGGCATTTCCTCCTAGATCAGTGAGAGAAAGGAAATGTCTTTTCTAAGACTGTATATCTTTTAAACAATGTCCATTATCTAAACCCAAAAAAGCTAGTTTGCTTTGTTTTTTCTTGGCTTGTTTTCCTTGTTAGTTTGTTTTCCCTACAGCTAATCACCTGATAGTATGCTCCTAGGCATGTCTACTCAGAATAACTCCCAATGAGTTTAATGGTACTTACTCAAATGGTAAAAGTATGCAGCGGGAATCAGAAAAAAAAAACCACCCCTCTAAAAGGCTATGCCAGTGGAGACATGTGGCCTTGACATTGCATGCACCACCTATGCAGGTTTTTTTTAAGAATTAAATATATAAAAAATAATAAATAATTCTTGTTGTTTTATTTAAAAAATGGAGGAAAAACCACTCCAAAAATGGCTGGAATGAAAGCAACATCACTTCCATTAGTGAAAAATGACAGCTGCAATGGCACAATGTGGCTCCCATGGGGTTTTATTAGCGCTGAGAAAGGCTCTCTAACCCCCAGCTTGGTCCTATCCCAACCTAAAGTAGAGGAACAGTTTGGAGAGCAAGAGTGGGCTAAAGCTTCCAGAGAATGGGATGATACTTAAGGCCACTTGAAATGAAGCTGGAGGCCCATCCTGGTTTACTAGTTTTATTGTACACTGCCCTGAGGCCCTGGATAAAGAGCAGGATATAAATGTTTAAATAAATAATAGGACAGCAGTTCCAGATTTCTTGCTTCTTCTTTCTTCTTCAAATTTCAAATCTTTTTTCAGAGGTATTGAAAACAGCTGATTCCACTGCTTCAAGAAGTGCTGAGATGTTCCCTAAAAGAGATATACCGTACCCAGGAAAACATGAAGAGTAAGTATTCAGCAAAGTAAGATTTCACCCCAAAACTCTTTAAAACTCCACTTAAGCATTCCTGATTGTCTAATGCTATTATTACTTTGATGGCATGAAAAAATATACATGATTTTTCTTCACTGTGTACTTGGCTGTATTCATGGGTGCCAGATGAGCCATAGCATTAGGCAGAATGACCCACCCAATTCAGGTTGTAAATCCATGGAGGGAAGGCAGAGCCCATTCTGTCTCTGCTTCCCAAGCGTTTGTCTTAATTGAAAACAGAAATGCATGTGCCACACAGCCCATAAACTAGTAGAGCTGGAGGACACCACAAGGGCCATTCAGTCAAACCTCCTGCCATGCAGGAACTTTCAGATGACCATCCAGCCTCTGCTTAAAAACTTGATCACTCTCCCAGATAGCGTATTCTACTATTGAACAGCTTTTACTGTTAGGAAGTTCTTAATGTTGAAGTGGAATCTATTTTCCTGTGGTTTGAATCCATTGCTCTGGGTCCTGTTCTCTCAAGCTGCAAAAAACAAGCTTACGCCATATGACATCTCTTCCAATATTTAAACATGGCTATTATGTTACCCTTTAATCTTATCTTCTTCAGGCTAAACATACCCAGCTCCTCCTTTCACCATTGTGGTCACACTACCCTGGGCATGCGCCAACGTATAAATCTCTCTCTTGTATTGTGTTGCCCAGAACTGTACAGGACCTCCATGGATATCAAAATCTGAGGATGCCCTAACCCTAACCCTTATATACAGTGGAATAGTATAATTGTGCCCTTTATATAAAATGGAAAAATCAAGGTTTGCTTTTTGGAATGTTAAAAAATACATATTTTCAAGTGATGCATGGTTGAATCCATGGATTCAGAATCTGTGGATATGGAGGGCCAACTGTGTGGTACACTCAGGCATGGTTTGCGTGTGTAGAGTGGGGTACTCACCACTCACCAATGTTGAAGTAAGCTTCAATAGTCAGTCCATTCGACTTCTGTGTGCAGAAGGGAGATAACTGCTATTTTTCCTCTGCTTCAAAGAGAAAGTTGTCTCAAGCCAGTCCATGTTTTGTCCTGTAGCTATGATGTTTTGATTGCCTAGACCAGGGGTAGGCAACCTTTCCCCTTTAAGGGCCGAGGGACTTCAGCTCCCAGAATCCCAGGAGCTATTGGCCAACATGGGACTATTGGCCAACATGGCTGAGGCTTCTGGGAGCTGAAGTCCCTCGGCCCTTAAAGGGGACAGGTTGCCTACCCCTGGCCTAGACTTTGCCAACAGAGAACTTACCTTTATGTTGGGATGAGTCCCTGTATATAGCTTGGAAAAGGAGTTGGTCAGTCACACTGATTGGGAGATTTTGTGGGTTGTAACTCTCTCCAAACCAAATATGCTTTTGCTATCCTGCCTTCAACTCTTCCTGGATATCTTTACTGGTGGAACACTAGTTAATCATGGCATGTTCCACTGATGTATTCTGTATTGCCCCACTAATATCCCTGTAATGTTTCACCATATGAATATTATGTTCTCCAATGTGCAGTGAATCTTCCATAGAATCCTATAGCATATAAGGTAGCAATACCTGAATATAGAAAATAATTGGTGCTTCTTGTAATATGGTAATGTATAATACATAAAACCAGTCTTTTTTTTTTTATTATTCTATAAAGATCAACTAAGACAGATGGTTACAAACCCTTAGATGTGGGAACAGCAGAATTGGTGGAAGAAGGTGAAAGACGGATAACTGGAAGGGTAACTTTAAGGCTCTTAATAAATTGAGACATCCTCTCTCTTTCCCATCACCTATAAAATATTTCTGAAGGTGTTTGAATGTGTTCATGATTTGAATGTGTTGCAGATCCCATAAGCACTAGCTGGCATAATAATTGGCTGGAAATCAAAGGAGCTGGAGTCTATCTGGAAGGCACCAGCTAAGGGAAGGGTAATATAGATCACAGGGGGGAAGACTTTGGTCTTTCAAATATTTTGGACATCAGCTCCCATTGATCCCAGCTGACCAATAGTAAAGGGTCATGTGATTTGAAGTCCAGTAACATCTGGAGAAAATAATTTGTTTAAACCAGAGAGGGATTAATTGAATCAGGTCTGTTGGGCTTCTTTGGGGAAATCACATTCTCTCAATCGCAGAAGGCAAAGGCAATGCTGCCCGAACAAATCTTGCCAAGAAAACCTTGTGGTAGGGTCACTTTATGGTCTCCATAAGCTGGAAACAACTTCAAGGCACACAGCAACAACAAATTATCTCAGCTATGCAAATGGGAGCTCTAGGCCAGAACATTGGGAAGTCCAGAGTATTTCCATCCACAGTGTAAATCAGGGGTAGGCAACCTTTCCCCTTTAAGGGCCGAGGGACTTCAGCTCCCAGAAGCCTCAGCCATGTTGGCCAATAGTCCCATGTTGGCCAATAGCTCCTGGGATTCTGGGAGCTGAAGTCCCTCAGCCCTTAAAGGGGAAAGGTTGCCTACCCCTGGTGTAAATGGATGGAGAATGACCCTGATGTGCTATAAAATAGCTTCCAGTGTATGTTATTTGGCCAAGACTATACTGGAAGGGATGAAAAAGGAAGAGGGCCATAGCTCAGTGCAGAGTTATTCTTTGAACTAGAATTCACAGAATCCTTCAGCCAGCATAGCCTTTGGGAGTTGTAGTCCAAAGAGTAATGTTTCCTAGTAGCCCAGTAGCATACCCTTTGCATGCAGAATGTCTCAGGGTCAGTTCCTAGTATTTTCCATTTTATAGCAACAAGTAATGAGGAAGACATTCTTTGCCATGATGAGGACATTTTGTAAATCAAAGTAGACAGCACAGGGCTAAAGGGCCAAATTTGCTGACCCAGCTTCTTCCCTATCTTAGCCCATCTAATCCATCTTTTCCTCTTGGTCTCTTTTCTTTGGTCTAGGCTAAGACTTCCATATATCTGAGCTACCTGAGGGTGGCTGGATCTCTTATCTGGCCCTACATCATCTTTTTGTTCACTTTCCAGCAAGTTGCCTCATTTTGCCGTGGCTACTGGCTCAGCTTGTGGGCTAATGACCCTGTTTTCAATGGAACCCAGCAACATACTGAGCTCCGTGTAGGTGTCTTCTTTTTCTTGGGATTTGCTCAAGGTTTGTGCCACCACCTCACTCACTTCAAATTGTCTCTTTCTCCTTCTCTCTTTGGGGGTTGGGAGGCTGTCCTTTTCTTGGCTGGTTTTCTTGTGGAGATTTTTCTCCCAGCATCCAACTGTCTTTACTGCTAGCCAGATAATACTTGGCAGGCCTTATATGGGGATGAAATGGGACACCACACTAAGATACCAGGTGAAGTGCACAGTACAGAGCTCTGCAGCATGTAAAGCAAAGATTGCTCCACATTTTGTCATTAGTTTCTTTATCAGGTTCTATGTCTCACCATTCTTCCAAGAAGCACAAGATGGTGTACATGGCTTTGCTTCCCTGTTTTTACTGTGACGATGATACCTTACCAAACTTTTCATCCTTTGCTAGTCATCAGTGCAACACTGAATTCATTAGTCTTTTCCAGCTGCAGCACTCAGCTGATTCTCTGCCTTAGGAGACTCAGGCCCTAAACAGACCGGCAATAAACGCTGGCCACTGGGCAGAGTAGGGGTGTAGCGACCACACGCCGCATGCTCTGATTCCGCCACCAAGAAGCTGCCTGTCTGACCAGATGACAGGCAGTGTCGGGGCGCTTCTGAATAAACTGAGGGGTGAGAGGCAGTTTATGGTGTTTTTTTCTCTTCATAATTTTGATAATTTATAATCTCTTCAATCTCTTCAAGCCACCTTAGAGTTCATGATCAAAGTAAGTCCATTATTCTGGGCCAAACAGTAATGCCTCATTTTGTGTTACAGCCCTTGGAAAGTTTGGGTCAATAGCCACAGTGTTCTTGGCTGGGACAGTGGCATCGCACAAATTCTTCCAGCAGCTGCTATGGGATGTTGTCTGGTCTCCAATGGCGTTCTTTGAACAGACACCCAGTGGTAACCTGCTTAACCGCTTCTCGAAAGAAATGGATGCCATTGATTCCATCATCCCAGACAAACTGAAGTCTCTGCTTGGTTTCCTCTTTAATCTGCTGGAGATATACATTGTGATCATTGTGGCTACACCAATAGCTGTGGTGGCAATAGTTCCTCTGACAATCTTGTATGCTGTGTTCCAGGTAGGACTGGATAGCTCTATCAACTCTTTTTTCCTGTAAGAGAACATGGAAAAAATGTTTCTGAAGTGATACTGCCCATTCTACCACTTTAGTATCTTACCATTTAAAAAAAATAGAATTATACCCTGTTAAACAAAGGCAGACTGAAATAAACAAATCTTTAAAATTTTTGTAAAGATCAGAAAAAGGGGATAGCATGTTTTTGGAGAGAGGTCATTTCAAAGATGGGTGCTACCACTAAAAGGCTCTATCTTTTGTACACACCATTGGTTTTTCTGGCAAGCCAGAGGAGGATCTCTAATGCTTCAGGTTGGGAATCTTTTGAGCAGAGATTCCATCAGTTGAGATTCCATCTGCTTTCAGCAATGCAAGTGAGGAAGCAAATGAATGGAGAGGAGTATTAGTGACATGCAGCGTACCAAAGATCCCAGCCCAAGATTTGACTTCAGGAACATGGAAAGCAGTCCTGCAGCCAGAGCAACTAGAAAGGATTGATAGTCAGAGCAAAACAGTCCTTCTCCTCAGGTGCTTTGTCAAATTCTTGAAGGACAAGTGGCCCTCTTGTGTAGTCACTGATTTTTTTTAGGATAGTGAAGGTTGGAGTCTCTGGCTTTCCCTGTTCAATGGAAGAATCCAGGGGAATCAGTGGATATGATCAAGACTAGGAACTGATGTCACCACCTTCTTGCTGGTTCTATGATTCTATGACTCTATGAATGTGAGTGTTCCTGTTTCTGTGACATGGTCTTATAGTGGTAAGGTCTTATAGTGGCAGGTGGCCTTTCAGATCCCTTATCACTTTGGCTGCATCCACACTGCAAAAATAATCCAGTTTGACACCATTTTAACTGCCATGGCTCAATGCTATAGAGTCCTGGGAACTAGTTTGTTGAGGGTTCAGAGCTCCCTGGCAGAGAAGGCTAAATATCCCACAAAACTATAATTCCCAGTGTTCCATAGCATTGAGCCTTGGTAATTAAAGTGGTGACAAATTGGATTTTTATTTTCTGCAGTGTGGATGCACCATTCATTAAAGATCTGCTTCTGTCACATGTACCCATTATCTTGAATCAAGTGCCACCTTTCTAAACTGCTGAGATAAGAATGGATTCTCATTTTAAATTGTGTCTCCTTTTTTTCTCCTTTGGTGGTCTCTCAATCTCCCCCTCCCACCCCAAAGAGTTTCTTCGTTGCCACTTCCTGCCAGTTGAAACGCCTGGAAACTGCAAGCCGTTCACCCATTTATTCTAACATTTCTGAGACTTTTCAAGGGTGCAGCAGCATCCGTGCATACAAAGCCCAGCAGCGTTTTATTTTGCAGAATGATTTCAATGTGGATGAAAACCAACGAGCATCTTTCCCTGCTGTGGTGGCTGACAGGTATAATATGACAGCTTCAGCGAGGAGGGGTGCCTTATTCAGAGAAAGTGTCTTTCAGTTTTTTTGTGATCCTACATCCATCCATGGCTATAGCCTATCTCTCGGATCAGGGATAATGTACTACCAACTCTAGTAGGATAACCCCAGGAGAGCTTATTCTTATGTCTAGACCTGATGCAAAATTTCTTAGAAGACTGATGTTTTCCCCCCACTTTCTCACGTTCCTCTGTTAGAAAATTAAGGTCACGGTCTAGCATTTTCTTCAAATAATCCCACTATTTTTTTTTAAAAAAAAAAACACATATTTGGTAGCCAGCTGCCTTTCATTTCACACCATCCCACCACTGTGTTTCTGAACAATGCAAAGCCTTAGCAATAGTGAAGGGTACAAAATGGCAGCCAAGCTGCCGACAATGCTTAGCAGGAAAAGAAAATACTTTGTTGTAGTACTGCTGTTCATTGTGGGCCTGACAATAATGTGTTGGAAAATGTCTCCCTCTCTTGAAAAATTCAGTAAAATCATCACACACACACACCCCTTTCAGCTTACTCAGGCCTTCTTAGCCTGGGACTTGGGAGGTGCATGTTCTAGTCCAGGGGTAGGCAACCTTTCCCCTTTAAGGGCCAAGGGACTTCAGCTCCCAGAATCCCAGGAGCTATTGGCCAACATGGGACTATTGGCCAACGTGGCTGAGGCTTCTGAGAGCTGAAGTCCCTCGGCCCTTAAAGGGGAAAGGTTGCCTACCCCTGTTCTAGTCTATACGAAGGAGTTTATCGCACTCAATTTTCTTAACAATCTGGGCACTGGCTGGGGACACACGTGAATGCATGTGACTGAGGAAAAACGGATTTGATCATACTCAAAACAGTTGGCAAGCCATCCCCATGCCATCGCTTGACCACAACCCATACCAGGCCACACTGAGCCGGCTGATTTTGCTCAGCCAGAAACCTTCCGTCCTTGCAAAATCAGCTGGCTCAGCGCAGCTTGGGGATGGGTTGTGGTCAAGCGATGGCATGGGAACGGCTTGCCAACTATTTTGAGTGCGATAGAATCCATTTTCCCTTGTTCATGCACATCTTCAGGCAGTGCCCGGATCATTAACAAAAGTGAGTGAGATAAACTCCTAAGTCTAGTCTAGTATATTTGAGAGATTGTATCTCCTCATACAAAGCCTGGAGATCTCCAGAAGACTTTCTCTAAGTCTTGCCAAGATCACAGGCTCGCTTGGTGAGTACATGAGAGAGAGCCTTCTCTGTGGCTGCTCCCACCCTCTGGAACTCCCTTCCATGGAAGGCTAGGCTGGTCCCCTCCCTGCTGGCCTTTTGATGGCAAGCAAAAACATTTTTATGCAGGCAGGCCTTGGTATATAATTCATAGCAGAGTGGTTTTTATGGAGAAGATGGGTTTTAGTTATGTTTTTAACTTTTGTATATTTTTATGTGGTTTTATATTGTGTGAAAATGTTTTTAATTGTTTTGGATTTTTCTGAGATTTTAAATGTTTTGTCTGTGAGCCACCTTGGCTCCCTCTGGGGAGAAAGGTAGCATACAAAATAAATAAATAAATAAATAAAATCACGAAAGATACTTTCGGGCAATCTCTTTCTCTCTCTCAGTCCCTCCTCCCTCCTTCCCTTTATTCCTCACCTGCCCTGTTTCACAGAATTGTTGTGAGGATAGAATGGGGAGGAGGAGAGCATGTATGCTCCTTAAGCCCATTGTAGTTAAGGTGGGATAAAAATGTAGCTAGTAAAATAAATTGAAGTTGTCTGTGGGGGGAAGAGAGAATACTAAATTAAACCATACTTTATTCTGATGCAACAGGGCTCTTCAAATATATTTTATTTATAAGTTGCTTTGGATCTGATTTTATCCTTAAAAGGTAGAATGTAAATGCTTGCTTACATAAAACAAATGAATATGTTTTCTTTAGTGTAATTAAAGGAGAAATAATAAGATCCCCAAGGAAAGTCTTACTTTTTATTTTGTCTTTCCAGATGGCTTGCCACAAACATAGAATTCTTAGGGAATGGCATCGTCCTGTTTGCAACTTTGCTTGCTGTGATAAGCAAACCACGCCTCACTCCAGGGCTTGTGGGGTTTTCCATTTCCTGTGCTCTGCAGGTAATTTCCCAAAATAGTAGCAACATTCTTATGAAGGCCCAGATCCAATGGTGTACTAGTCAGTAGTGGAATTAAAACTTTATCCCCACCCAAATCCCACAGCAGCCTCAACTGTGTGGCACCAAACCTGCAGAATAGCAATAGCAAGCAAGTGCATTTCTATACCGCTCATCAGTGCACTTAAGCATTCCGTAAGCAGTTTACAATGTGTAAGCCAATTGCCCCCAACAAGCTGGGTACTCATTTTAGTGACCTACAGAAGGATGCAAGGCTGAGTGGACCTTGGAGTCCCTGGGATCAAACTCACAACCTTGTGGCTGTGAATGGCTGCATTACTGGCAGTTAACTACTGTGCCACCAGCACTCCCTGGTGAATTTGCTTTGTTCTGTGTTTGTCCTGGACAAAATGGGCAGGGGGGAAAAAACAGGGGTTCTAATTCAATGGGTGGAGCACCTGTTTCGCATACTGAAAAAGTTGCAGTCCCTGGCATCTACTAGGACAGGTAAAGGAGCTGTTTTTTTTGGGGGGGGGGGTTGTTTTGGTTTTTTTCATTTATATTCTGTGTCCTTCAGATCCACTGCAGTTTCCATACTGATAGAATCAGTTTCTAGATCATGACATACTTTTGAAATCATCTCATAATTGTTTCTTTGCCTAGAAGTTGTAATTTATTTCATCACCCTTTTCCATATTTTAGAAGCCATTAATTATTTTATGTTGTATTGTGGTTTCTGTCATGAAGATCTAAAGCTGCCTTAAACTGTGGGCCTTTGCAGACTGCCAGAAATAGTGCAAATTGAGTCCACTTTTAGGGTTAGGGTTAGGGAATCATGGGAACTGTATTTTATTGTGGCACCAGAGCTCTCTGACAGAGAAGGCTCAATGTTTCAGAAAAAAAACAACAATTCCCATGATTCCCTAGCACTAACCCTAACCCTTAAAGTGGACTCAATTTGCACTATTTCTGGCAGTCTGCAAAGGCCCTGTGTCAGTCTATTAGGTCATCTAGTCCATTATCCCCTGCTCCAATTGGTAACAGATCTTTGCTAGATGTTTTTCCAATCATGTACTGCCTGGTCCTTTTCCAAATTTATTCTTGTGGGTTTAGAAACACCTAGCCAAGTCAGCTGACAGATTAGTTCCTGTGCTTCTCTTTCCTTTTGGCCAGATAACAGGCATTTTGAACTGGATGGTGCGTGCTTTGGCAGAGATGGACAACAGCATTGTTTCTGTGGAGAGAGTGAAGGATTATTCACAGACACCCAAAGAAGTAAGTGCTGGCTCAAGGGAAGAATGGATCTACCTGTACCAATTTCTTACAGTTTTGATTTCTTAAAATCCCAATTTTTTCTTGTCCCATTTTTAAAGAACTCTAAAAGTGTTGGGAAAGATCACATTAGGAACTGGATGAAACTCGCATCCATCTGCACTTGCCAATTTCCTTAAAATATGTAAGGTTAGTCCCAGCATGGAGCTACCTACTAGGGATGTGCTAGCCTCTGGAGAGATTGGACTCAGTGGCCTGTGGGGTCCATTCCAACTTCATGATTCTATGTTGTACCTGCCTGACATATAGCTATTAAAGATGAGAAGACTGATAGACAAAAAGGTAGCAGCACCACAAACATTGCTGAAAGCATAGGAATGCAAACTCAAGATGCTTAAGAGCTAAGTATTCTTAAACTATGATTAACACAGATAATGACTTGTTTTAGCGTCTATTCCACCTAAACATTAGGAAGAACCTCTTTACTGTATGAACTGTTCAATAGTGGAATAACTGACTTGGAGTGTGGTGGACTCTCATTCTTTGGTGGTCTTTAAACAGAGGTTGGATGGGCATCCTTCAGGAGTGCTTCAGTGTATATTCCTGCATCGCAGGGGATTGGACTAATAGCCCTTGTGGTACCTTCCAACTCAAAGATTCTATGAATGTATGTGGTTGCTCTGGCCAGGAGAGCCTTTTCCTAGCTTCAGTTGAGGTGGATTTAACTATACATAGAGGTTCATGTCTTAATTGTATCCTGATTAGGATACTATAGTGCACTCTGCATGAAACTGCCACTGAAAAGTGTTCAAAAACAAGACTATGGTACATTGTTTCATATGGCTTTGTAAGTGACTTGTTTTAATTCATACTTTTTAAAAAAGTTTTTAAAATATTTCTCTCTGTTGTACATTGCCTCAGGAGCTCTGCTGCTCTGAAAGACAGTTTTAAATTACTGATAACAATCACTGAAAGCCCTCTTTCTAGGTTTGCAAAGTTATCATTTTCTCTTTCTTCCTCATTTATTTTTATTAATCTTAAATTCTTTTCATCCTTTATGAGGAAATGTGAAAATATTGGTCAAAACCCAAAAGTGAATAAAAAAATAACCCTTTTTGACTACAAAACAAGGATGATGGAATAATAAATTTGTTCTATATTTTATAACAAACTGACCTGGCCTGTATCTCCAGGATCTTTATGTAGACTGGAATGTAATTACACTGTTCAGTCTTCTTTTCTCTAATATCTGCTGCATGGTAGCATTTAAAGTTTAAAAGTCTCTCCACCCTGTCCAGAGACAAGAGGTGCCACAAGCTGACTTCTAGAAAGACAAGCTGATTGCATTTTTATTATGTGCTCATTATGGTGGAAGTTAAGATTTCTAATTACTTTCTGTGGCTGCTACCTATTGGAGCAGACTTTAAAAGGCAACCTTTAGCTCACCTTCTAAAACTAGTAATTTGTGGGGTTGTTGTTTTTTAATCATAAATTGAGGGTATAAATGATATACACTCATCCCTCCACATTTGCGACTTTGACTTTTGCAGATTTGATTATTCATCAATTTTATTAATATGTTTGCTCTAGGAATATCTAGGTCCTCCAGCGCAACTCTATGGTCAACTTTATCCAAAAGTCACACTGAAGGACCTGGAGATTCCTAGAGAGAACACTCTGCTAGGCTTTTGTAGCTCCTCCAGCGCAATTTATGATCAATGTCTGGCAGATGTTGACCACAGAGTTGCACTGGAGGACCTAGAGATTCCTAGAGAGAAGACTCCACTAGGCATTTGTAGCTCCTCCAGCACTCTATGGTCAATGTCTGGCAGATGTTGACCACAGAGTTGCACTGGGGGACCTAGAGATTCCTAGAGAGAACACTCCACTAAGCATTTGTAGCTCCTCCAGTGCAATTCTGTGGTCAACTTTGATCAAAAGTCACATTGAAGGACCTGGAGATTCCTAGAGAAAACACTCCGCTAGGCATTTGTAACTCCTCCAGCGCAATTCTATGGTCAATGTCTGGCAGATGTTGACCACAGAGTTGCACTGGAGTACCTAGAGATTCCTAGAGAGGCGTTCTCTCAGGGAAAAACATATTGTGTTTATTATTTGCAGTTTTTCTACACTTGATCTTAGCCAAAAGGCCGAGAAGCGATTATTATTTGCAGTTTTTCCACATTCACGGGGGTCCTGTGCCCCTAACCCCAGCAAATGTGGAGAGAGAAGTGTATTGAGGGTATAAATGACATGGAGGAAGTGCCTAAGAATCCTAACTGTAGGAACACTTTGAGTTTCCTGTATCCCCACTGATGATCAGTAGAGGGCATGGAAGGACAGAAAAACCCAACAAGCCCTGTTCTCAAGTGCAAACAGAGAGAAGGAAAGAAAGAGGTAGCTTTGACTAGCTTAAGCAGCAGACTTGGGTCTTCATGAGAAGGCAAAAAGAGTGTTAGTTATTTACTGTACTTTTTACTGCTAGGGTTAGTGGGAGAGAGAGACACGAGGAATTTTCTGCCTTGTGTGCCAAAATAGTTTTTGTGGCTGTGGGCGTTATGCTGTGTGATTGGGGTGGGGTTGCCCCATTTGTTATTCCACTCCAGACAGAAAAATACCTTGAATCAGCCCTAGTTACTGCCCAGAGAACAGGCTGCTCCTCCTTCTAATAAAGGAAACAGGTGTATTTCCAACTTGCCACTTATCTACCCACCTAATCTGACAGATCTGCTGGTTTTACTTATGCAAAGAG
Organism: Phrynosoma blainvillii; assembly: GCA_026167975.1. Lineage (NCBI taxonomy): Eukaryota > Metazoa > Chordata > Lepidosauria > Squamata > Phrynosomatidae > Phrynosoma > Phrynosoma blainvillii. The sequence goes on along the minus strand of JANUYF010000012.1, from coordinate 9,731,732 downwards.
TGTTTGCTCAGGAAGGTCTGAGCTATGTTTAGAGAAAAACAGGCAGCTGGCATTGGGCACAGTTCTGACAATACCACATTATACTCCCTACCCATTATATCTAGCATTGTATGATATAGTTGTAGAGCCAGAAGAAATTCTTCAACTGATCCATGAGCTAAAGTGATGAAGCTAACGTTTAAATTCTGTAATCACCACAGTAGTGCATTAGCTCTTTTCCACTTGCTTCTTTTAAGTTGAGCTGGAACCTGCCATTGTCTCTTTCTAGGCTCCTTGGACTTCAGACCATAAGCTTCCATATGAGAATTGGCCTACAGAAGGAAATATTGAATTTCGAGGATACAGCTTACGCTATAGGTCAGACTTAGAGTTAGCACTGAAGAATATCAACATACAAATCAATGGACCAGAAAAGGTAACGCATAAAATAAGAAAGCAAGAGCTGAAGCTGTTGTTGTTGTTAGGCACCTTCAAGTCAAACTCGACTCAGCTAGTCGAAGATAATTTCACTGCCCAAGCTGAAGAACAAGATGGCTCTCCCTCCCGTTTCTGTACAAAAACCAACTGGACTGACAGTTGATGAAACAGTATTCTCCAGTGCATCCGAAAGCAACAGTTTAGTTGAGAAGTTACAGACAGAATTCATGGAACCAGAAAGAAATTGCCAAGAGGCTAGTTCCACTATCCCCTTCATACCACCTGATTCTTTGCCACAGTCTGATTCATGCTAGGGTTGTCCCTGAGCCCTGCTGAATCAAACTGAAATCCTATCTAGATCAGCAATTCTATTCCTCACTCATAGTGGCTAGAGGCTAGACACAAAGGCAACACTCTCCTACTCACACTGTTCAGAAACACTGCTCTGTACTAGGAGCCAAGGATATGCTCTGTGAATTTGTCTGATTCCCTTTTGAAGCCCTCTAAGGTTGTCATTACCACACCTTGTGGCAGCAAATTTACAAGTCTGAAAGTGCCTTGTGTATATGTCAGGCAGACACTATAAAAAGAAGCTGCATTTTTTCTGGAGATCACTTTTATCACAGTCAAATCTACAGCATGTCAGAGTAAAGTTGTCTTTTCCATCTTCAATACTTTTACACTGGAGATCTTGGTGCTCAAAAGTGGAGTGTTCTAACTGTTGCTGAACACTGAGATCTCAAGTAATATCCACTTCAGAGGGGGGGGAAAACCCAGAAATATCCAGGTTTACAAATAACAAAGATGTCCCATATTTCTGGGTTTTTATCTGAAGAAAAAAACATTTTTCAAGGCTTGCAGCCTGAGTATCAGCCTGTTATAACAAAAACAAGAGTCATGCAGCACCTTAAAATAACAAAAAGTATTAATTATAGCTTTAATACATTAACAATTTTATGGATTGTTGGTGATTTCGATATAAGAAAGCCTTATGGTTGTCTCATGGTAATGGAGCTGTAATTTTACAGCAGTGTTGCCAATCTCAGGCAGTTGATATGGGGGTGGGCAGCAGTAATAAGCACCTTGGCATTCCTCCTGAGCTCCTATGTTGGATGACAGAGCACCTGCTGTCAAGCACAATCCTGCTCCTTAAACTGGTCTGTTGCTGTCCCACTAGCAATATTGAAGAAAACCCCTTTTTCCACTAGGTTGGCATAACTGGAAGGACAGGTGCTGGGAAATCTTCTCTTGCAATTGGCCTTCTGAGACTAGTGGAAGCTGCTGAAGGAGAGATCTTAATTGATGGAACCAACATTGCCCAAATTGGTCTGCATGAACTGAGAAGCAAGGTTACAATTATCCCTCAGGTAGGAGGTCATCTTCTAAAGGCAATGATCATTAGGTGAGTAGGATGTGCTAAAAATACTGCAGGGCAGAGTAGTGCCATTTCACAATTCCAGTCAGCCATGCCATGATACTTCATTGCATTCCCTCTGCTACCTGCACCCCATTCCTCATTAGTCAACATTTGTGGCCACTGTGCCCTACTATACACTTAATTCTCATTTGGCTGCTTTGTGGTCTTTCCCTTGCTGCTTTAAGATTATTTCTAAAAGTTTATGTTCTGTTTTTTGGAATGTTTGCCTTTTTTTAATGTTTGTTTGTTGGAATGTTTACCCAAACCTGTGATACATCTGTCTTCTTGGGTGTTGTTGCCTTGGCTGCAGAGGCAACAGCATCACCAGCCTTAACATCAGAAACAGAGGGAATAATGTGGATTTTAAGAGATGGACAAACACTCCAAGACCATTTGCAGACTGCTAGAAATAGTGCAAATTGAGTCCACTTTAAGGGTTAGGGTTAGGGTTAGGGTTAGGGAATCATGGGAAGTGTATTTTATTGTGGCACCAGAGCTCTCTGACAGAGAAAGCTCAATGTCTCAGAAAAAAAAACACAATTCCCATGATTCCCCAGCTCTAACCCTAACCCTTAAAGTGGACTCAATTTGCACTATTTCTGGCACTCTGCAAAGGCCCCAAGTCTCTCCTTATATGGGCTTGGGATTTCACCTCAAGGTTTTCCTTCCCCCAAATCAGGAAATCTTTGAAGTTGATCTGAGTGGCATGGAAAACTTGCTGCCATCTCCCACCCCCTGCCTGTCTGAACTGCCTTTCTGCTTCCCTCAACTTCCACAATACTTGCTCTTTCTGCCTTGTTTAGCACTAGGGGAGCAGTGGTTGCAAACTCTTCTGAAGGAATGCCCCCTACCAGTATACAGCAGAGGCCATCTTTCAGATGGGACATGTCACAGGAAAAGAGGAAAAAAGGATAAATCCGCCCTAACCATCACTAGTAGTAGCATCACTAGGGGTGTGTGGACCACACCAGGTGACACCACTGAAGGGGGATGACACCTGGTGAGCACCCCCACCTCCCTGCCGTGCATCTTGGATCCCCGGGGGTGTTTTCCTGACACACTCGGTCCCTCTTTCACCTCATTGAAACTGAACAATGGCCACTGAAGGGCCCCTCGCCTCCTCTCCCTCCTTCCACTTCCTTTGCGAATGTACCTCAGTATCACTCTGCCTGGGCCTAGAATCATAGATTCATAGAGTTGGAAGAGACCACAAGGGCCATCCAGTCCAACCCCCTGCCATGCAGGAACTCAAAATCAAAGCATCCCCGACAGATGGCCATCCAGCCTTTGTTTAAAGACCTCCAACCACTTCCTGAGGGAGTGTGTTCCACTATCGAACAGCTCTTACTGTCAGGAAGTTCCTCCTAATGTTGAGGTGGAATCTCTTTTCCTGTAGCTTGCATCCATTGTTCCGGGTCCTGTTCTCTGGAGCAGCAGAAAACAAGCTAGCGCCCTCCTCAATATGACATCCCTTCAAGTATTTAAAGAGGGCTATCATATCCCCTCTTCACTGTCTCTTCTCCAGGCTAAACACCCCCAGTTCCTAAGTCGTTCCTCGTAGGGCATGGTTTCCAGACCCTTCACCATTTTAGTTGCCCTCCTCTGGACATGCTCAAGTTTTTTCAGCATCCTTTTTGAATTGTGGTGCCCAAAACTGGACACAGTATTCCAGGTGGGACCTGACCAACGCAGAATACAGTGGCACTATTACTTTCCTTGATCTAGATATATACTTCTATTAATGCAGCCTAAAATTGCATTGGCCTTTTTAGCTGCGTCCACACTGTTGACTCATGTTCAACTTGTGGCCTACTAGGACTCCTAGATCCCTTTCACACGTAGTCTCACTTCCATTTCTCTGTGTTTAAATTCATTTTGTTAGCTTTGGCCCAGCTTTCTAATCTATTAGAAACAGCCTGCCAGATGAAATCCGTCACTTGACCACCTTAAACAGCTTTTTAAAAAGCTGTTAAGATGGATCTTTTTTAGCAGGCCTTTCCTGAGTAGGTAACCGGCCATAGTTATGCCTGTCCCTGATTTTCATTGTAGCTATTTTAAATGATTTGTTTTTGTAATTTTAAAGTATGTTTTTATATTCTGTCTAATTGTATTTGGGGAGGGCTATTGGGGTGGACTATTGAGGGATGGGATGTTTGTTTTATCTTGTAAGCTGCCTTGGTTGTATTTTACAGAGAGGCGGGATATAAATAAATATTATTATTATTAAGATCATTTTGAATTTTCATCCTGTCTTCTGAGGTATTAGCTATTCCTTCTAATTTGGTGTCATCTGCAGATTTGAGAAGCGTGCCCCCTATTCTTTCATCCAAATCATTGATAAAGATGTTGAAGAACACTGGGCCCAGGACAGAACCCTGTGGCACCCCACTGGTCACTTCTCTCCAGGATGAAGAGGAGCCATTGCTGAGAACCCTTTGGGTTTGGTCAGTCAACCAGTTACTCATCCACCTAACAGTTGTATTGTCTAGGCCACATTTTACTATCCTGTTTGTAAGAATATCATCGGGGACCTTGTCAAAAACCTTACTAAAATCAAGATATGCCATGTCTACCACATTCCCTTCATCTAGCAAGCTGGTAATTTTATCAAAAATAGAGATCAGATTAATCTGGCATGACTTGTTTTTGAGAAACCCATGTTGACTTTTAGTGACTATGGCATTCCCTTTTAAATGTTCACAGACACTCTGTTTAATGAATTGTTCTAGAATCTTTTCCAGTATTGATGTCAGACTAACTGGACAATTGTTGTTTTTGGGATCCTCTTTTTTCCCCTTTTTGAAGATGGGGACAATGTTTGCCCTCCTCCTGTCTGCTGGGACTTCTCCTGTTCTGCAGGACTTCTCAAAGATTATTGCCAGTGGCTCTGAGATTACATTTGCCAGTTCTTTTAATATCCTTGGATGTAGTTCATCTGGTCCTGGAGACTTAAATTCATTTAGGTTAACCAGGTATTCCTGTACTTCCTCTTTACTTATTCTGTGCTACATTTCCCCTATTAAGTCCTCTGCTCCATTTTCCTCAGGTTGAACACCTTTTTCCTTTTGTGAGAAGACTGAAGCAAAGAAGGTGTTGAGTAGTTCTGCCTTTTCTCTGTCCCCAGTTAGAATTTCTCCATCTTCTCTGTGCAGTGGACCTACCATTTCCTTCTTCTTTCTTTTGCTACAGACATACCCAAAAAAGCCCTTTTTATTGACCTTGACCGCTCTAGCAAGCCTGAGCTCATTCTCCACTTTGGCTTTCCTGATTTTGCCCCTACATGTGCTAGCTAATTGTTTGAATTCCTCTTTAGTGATTTCGCCCCTTTTCCATTTCTTATACATCTCCCATTTAAAACTTAATTCAGTTGAAAGTTCTTTTGTCATCCAACCCGGTTTCTTGAGACATCTCCCATTTTTCCTTCTCATTGGAACAGTTTGAGATTATGTCTTCAGTATCTCCCTTTTGAGAAACTCCCATCCATCCTGACCTCCCTCCCAACCCTTCGCAGAGAAAGCGCCTTTCAGCTCCCCACCTTCCAGCCCACCCGCTTCCTCCTTGCTCAGCTTTGGACTCTTCCCCTTCTCCCCTCCTTCCCTCCTCTCCAGTCAGCCTGGGGGTGGGAATGTTTAGGGAGGGAAGCAGATGAGGGCATGTGTGTGTGCGCATATGCACCCTGAGTAAAAAATAGAGAGGGGGCTGGGACTCTTTGTGTGGGCAGAGGGATCTGCGCTGCCTGGAGCTGAGGCAGGTGGTGGCTGTGGAAGCAGCAGCAGAGCAACAGCCTCACTAGGCTGAGCTGGCAGTGGCAGGCAGGTTTTGCTGCGAGTTGTTTCCTCCTCCTTCTCTTTTCCTCCTCCTTCTGCTGCTGCCTGGGGTTTGAATGGTTATGGTAGAACTCAACTGCTGCGGGAATGCTGACAGCACCAGGGCGAGCACGGCTTGGCAAGTTGGGCTCCTTGCTCATGGCCATGGCCAGGGATGGAGATGACGGTGGCAGTGGGAGGCACATGACAGAGCTGAGAGCAGGAGCCCATCTGCCAAGGCCACTCTGCCTCCCCTCCTCCTCCTGCTCATGGCATTTCTTTTTTCTTATCCTCTTTCTCTGCTCGAGCTGCCACACGCGGCAGAGAGAGAGGGGTCTCTTTTGGCTCTGTCCCTGAAGCCCTGCTTCTGAAGCCCCACTCCCCACACTGGGTTGTCAGGGATGATGGGAGTTGTAGCTCTTCACCTCTGGCTCTAACTCACCACCTTGTTATGCAGCAGAGCTGACCAGTTTTGATCAGTGGTTGATGCTTCTTTCCCAAGCAGCAGAGTTTCAGAGAATAGGCTGAAGACCCTGACAAACTCTCCAAGCCTTCTCACTCTTCTTCCTGAGATGTCTCTAAACTTCTCCAGGATTCTTCTGGCTCTTGTATCTTCCCTCAAGACACCAGACAACTCAGTAGTCTTATATAAAAGATCTACTTTATTTTACTATATACATAAATACTATATGCCCTACAAATCACAATCTCTACACCACCAAAATATCTCCAAAACTACTCCACACTACACCACAATGTACATTAGCAAACATTGCAATTTATAGCCATTGTTAGACACCACCCACCAGTCAGTTTCCACCCAGTGGGTGTGTACATACATCTTGATTGGTCCACATAGATCATCCCATACCTAAGACCAACCCAAGTGTTTCATCACTTTACCTTGACCACTTAATGAGTCTCAGGTGTTTGCAATCTATCACAGGTGTTCTCAATATACCTTCTATAACTTTGTCCTTGGCTCTCAAGGCTTCTTAATTATATTATCTTTTTCACCTGTGTATCTTCCTGATTGCTCCTGCTTAGTCACTTTGACATTCACATACATATTTTTATTTCTATTACTGTATATCCCATGTTGCTTTTTCCTTAACATGGGTGACGCGCCAGTGTGAGACACCACTGATCACTACTACTGCTGCTGGTACCAAAACACTTAGAAATTGCTCTGCCAGCATGACCACTGGTCATGCTGGTAGATTTTTCAGAGCTGTAGTCTAGAAAAGTAATTTTTCCCATTATTATTTTCCCATGATCATTATTAGGACTGGTTTCTAAGATGCCATCTATGAGTTTCCCCAGAAGCTTAGTTCTAATTTGAGGTCACTCAAGTGTGTGAGTGTGTGAGTGAGTGAGTCAATGAGTCAGTGAGTGAGTGAGAACACATGTATTTGTTGAACTGCTTCTGAATTGCCTTTCTTTCTTTCTTTCTTTCTTTCTTTCTTTCTTTCATTAAAAAAACAGTTCTGTCCTCAGAGAAAATTTGGAGAAGGTGGGTCTCAAATGGGAAATGGCTAGTCAGTATTCATTTAGCCTGTGTGCATGAAGTGGATGTGACAGTTGTCAACAGAGAGGATTGCTAGATACTTGCAAAATTCACAGAACATTACAGCACAGACTAAAATGTGTTACTGTGCTTGGAAGATATTAATCAGAGAGGCTGCAATTAATTCTTCCACATCTGAACATTGCAGGGGATAAAGGAATGAGATCACATACTTTCCTTTGGGAACGAATGGGCTTTTCTTCTTCCTCACTGCATGGCTGTGAGAATTGCAAGGGGTAGGGTAGGGATTTTGGTATGGTTGCTTCCAAGTATAAGAGCTTCCTTTGACTAGCACAATAGGAAAAATGCTGGGCTTTTTTGTTAGGAAACAATTGCTGTATCCATTATTCATCAAAAAATCTTTTTTAACACCAGTGGCTTTGTCTCATCATACAAGACACCCCAGACTCAGGCTGACCTCAGTGAGAAGGAGCCTTCAGAAACCCTAATCAGGTGTTTTTATGTAAGAGTTAAATAATATTCAAGGAGAGGAATGCATGGGTCCTGCCCCCACCATTATCCCTTTGCTTGAGTGAAAATCAACTGAGTCTGAAGAGGAGAACCTCTTTCACCTGCAGAGACTCTCCACATGAGCCACAATCCTGGAAACCAGGGCCCAAAATGCACAGGCCAAATAAAGCGGCTTCTGGTTACTTTGGGGGCACAGCATTTAGATGATGCACACCCCCAAAGCAGCCAGAAGCCACGCCAAAGAAGCACTCCTGTCGAAAGGACCAGGACCAAAAGGACCGGCACGGCTTGGGACTGCAGATGGTGTCCCACTTTGAGAGTCTGCCATGCGGTTCTGGTCCAATCGCGGCTAGAGCGGCCAGAGGCATCTCTTTAACAGCCATCTGCTTCACCCCATAGACAGCCTTTATGAATACATTGTCACCTCCACTTTAGGCTTTTCATATAAGCAAAGTGATAATGGAAGGGGACAGAATTAGTGTCTATCCTATCCATGTCTTTACTTGAGTCTCATATAAAACAGCTCATTAGGGCTTGTCTCTCACATTTTCCCATTTTGCTTAGGATCCTGTTTTGTTTTCTGGGTCTCTGAGAATGAATCTTGATCCCTTGAATGAACACTCTGATGAAGACATCTGGACCGCTTTGGAACTGATGCTGCTGAAGGGCTTTATTGTGGATCTCCCTGATCAGTTGTCCTATGAGTGTTCTGAAAGAGGTGGAAATCTGAGGTACCCAAAACACAGAGTAGGAAAGGAAATGCTCTTCTTTGTTTTTGAGATTATAGGCTGATCAAGAGTCTCATTTATGTGTCAGTTTCTTATTGGTCTCCCTCCCCCCCCCCATGAATCTACCTGCAGAGCATCATCATCATCATTATTATTATTATTATTATTATTATTATTATTATTATTATTAACCATCATCCAAAGATATTGCATAAAACAGACTTTTCACAAACAGTTATATAATCTAGGGCATCAATTAAAAAAACAATAAAACACAGTACATACTTCTGGGAAGGTTTCCCCTGGCAACAGCCTATCCATAAATGCAAGGTCTTCATCCAAGGCCCTCTTTTGGGTGTTCCCATCATATGAAATTAGGAGAAGACATTTTGGTTTATGGCACCCTGATTTCAGAACTCTCACCACTGAGATGCTCTCCTGACAGTTATCTTGTCTTGCTAGATTTTGATCACAAGGGTCATTCTGGTTAAGGTAGGTGGCTTGGTACAAAAACAAAACATAAACCATCTATAAAGTTCCTAACGGGAACTGCTGGCTTAGCTGAAGCCATCTGAGGCCTTATAATGGCAAGTAAAGCTCATTCTGCATTGTCTAAGACCATGGTTCCCAACATTTGTTCTTTTAGCTATTTTGGTCTTCAGCTCCTAGAAATTCCAGCCAGTGTGGCTAATTGCCAGGTCTTCTGCGAATGACCAACCGTGCTTGTGATGGAGGGTGGGATGGAGAGAAGGGCCTCTCCCAAGGATCCCAGAGCCTGGGCCAGCTCATATAGGGAGATATGGTCTGCCAAATAGCCTGGACCTGAGCCATAGAGGGCTTTATAGGTCATAACCAGCACTTTGAATTGTGCCAGGAATCAAACTGGCAGCCAGTGGAGCTGTTTCAACAGTGGTATTGTGTGGTCACTGTAACCTGCCCCCATTAACAGCCTGGCTGTAGCTCTTTGGACCAGCTGAAGTTTCAGAACACCCTTCAAAGGCAGCCCCAAGTAGAGCACATTACAGTAGTCCAAACAGGATGTAATCAAGGCATGTACCACTGTGGCCATATCTGACATCTCAAGGAATGGGCTCAGTTGGTGCACAAGTTTTAAATGTGCTAAAGCACTCCAGGTCACTGCAGAGACCTGGGCTTCCAGGTTCACAGCTGAGTCCTGAAGTACTCCCAAACTGTGAACCTGCATCTTTAGGGGGAGTGTAACCCTATCTAACACAGGTTGGATCCCTATTCCCTCATCTGCCTTCTGACTGACCAGGAACACCTCTATCTTGTCTGGATTGAGTCCTGATTTTTACTTCTGTTAGCTGTGATGTTAATAAATGTTGTGTTTTATGGACTCTTATCAACAGCCCAAAGTGGCAGTATAGAAATGTATAAAATAAACAGTGGCAGGGAGGTATTTGGTCAAGTTGTTTTCCTAGTTGACAAAGATCCACCTCTTATTGTCCTCTAATCTACCCTCCAGTGTTGGCCAGCGACAGCTCATCTGCCTGACACGAGCACTGCTTCAGAAACGCAAAATTATCTTTCTGGATGAGGCCACTGCAGCTGTGGATCTTGAAACAGATCTCCAGATTCAATCTACCATAAAGAGTCAGTTTAGAAACTGCACAGTTCTTACAATAGCCCACCGCATCAGCACTCTTATGGACTGTGACAGGTAAGACTTTCTCAGCATATAATTACTGCTGGTGCATTATGTCAGTCTCCTCCAACCTGATGCCATCCAGATGTTTTGGGCCACAGTTCCCATCTCAATTCAACATGGGAGTCGTGACATAGGATGGTAAGAGTTGTAATCCAATACAAGGTGTTCTCAGTGGCTGCTCTCACATTATGGAACTCTGCTTCAAAGGGAGACTACACTGTGCCCTCCTCAAATTGTACTTCCAGTGGTAGGCAAAGATCTTTTTGTTCAGGAAGGCTTTAAGCAACTGTCTGACTGCTAAGGAAGGCGTGCTTACCGGACAGATGCTGTACTTCTTCACGTACATGTTTTCAACATGCTCGTCAATCATGTTTTAATGCCAGGGGGAAAAGGCAGCTCAAGAGGCCAAGAAGCTTCTTTGCTTTGGCTGCAGCTGCAGGTGAGGAGGGCTGCTTATTGCTCACCTGAGTCATCTACCCCCCCCTCCCCACTGGCCAGTAAACCCAACCACAGGCTACCTGCCTTCTGCCTAGGGTGTGACAGTTGCCAAGGGATGATTATGGACACTGAACAAGGGGCATGTAGTTTCTTATGCAACATCTAAAATAAGTCTGTTGTTGTTGTTGTTAGCCACCTTTGAGTCAATCTGGACTCATGGCAACCCTGTAGATGAGATATCTCCAAGACTCCCTATCTTCTACTGTTCTGCTTAGGTCCTGTAAACCCGTGAGCTCTTTAATAGAGTCTATCCATCTAGCATGTGGTCTACCTCTCTTTCTACATCCTCCACCTTTCCTAACATTATTGTCTTTTCCAATGAGTCATTTCTTCTCATGACATCATACAAGTGTGACAACCTCAACTTTGTCATCTTGGTTCCCAGGGAGACTTCTGGCTTGACCCGCTTGTTTGTCTTTTTGGCTGCCCATGAGATCCTCAGCATTATTCTCCAGTACCACATCTCAAATAAATTTATTTTCTTCCTGTTTTTTTTTTTTTTCTTAACTATCCAGGTCTCACATCCATATATGGTAATAGGGAATACAGTGGCTTGTTTGAGTCAAACTTTTGTGCTCAGTTGTATATCTTTACATTTTAAGATCTTTTCTAATTCTTTCATAGCTGCCCTCCCCATTCCTAGTCTTCTTCTAATTTGTTGACTGCAGTCCCCATTCTGATCAATGTTTGACCAAAGGTATGAGAAAGGTGGAGGAATAGTGGTCAGGGATATTTACACCAGTGAAGAAATCCAGGACATCAGTCATGGAAGCCAGGTGGAGAGCATCTGGATAAAAATTAAAGGGGAGGGAAATAACAGGGATGTTATTGTGGGAGTCTACTACAGACCCCCGACTCAGGCAGAGGAATTGGATGATGCCTTTCTAGAACAGATGACTACACACTCAAAAAGGAGAAATATAGTAGTGATGGGTGACTTCAACTATCCTGATATTTGCTGGAAGTCAAACTCAGCAAAATCCTCAAGGTCTAGCAAATTCCCCACTTGCCTTGAAGACAATTTCATTGTCCAAAAGGTGGAAGAGGCAACAAGGGAGTAAGCTATTTTGGATCTGATCCTAACTAACAGGGATAACCTAGTTAATGGGGTGCAAGTGGTTGGATCTTTAGGTGGGAGTGATCATGTTCTCCTGGAATTTATTATACAGTGGAAAGGAGAAGCCAGGCATAGTCAGACACGCATTCTAGACTTTAGGAGAGCTGATTTTGATAAACTTAGGGAAATACTGGGGGTGATCAGGAATACTGGGGGTGATCAGGAATACTAAAAGAGAAGGGAGTTCAAGATGGATGGGAGTTTCTCAAAAGGGAGATACTGAAGGCACAATTTCAAACCGTTCCAATGAGGAAGAAAAATGGGAAGTGCCTCAAGAAACCAGGATCGATGACTAAGGAACTTGCAACTGAATTAAGTTTTAAACGAAACATGTATAAGAAATGGAAAAATGAGGAAATCACCAAAGAGGAATTCAAACAAATAGCTAGCACGTGTAGGGTTAAAGTCAGAAAAGCTAAAGCGCAGAATGAACTCAGGCTTGCTAGAGAGGTTAAGAACAATAAAAAGGGCTTTTTTGGGTATGTCCGCAGCAAAAGGAAGAAGAAGGAAATGGTAGGGCCACTGTTTGGAGAAGATGGCAAAAAGTTATCAGGGGGCAGAGGAAAGGCAGAATTACTCAACACTTCTTTGCTTCAGTCTTCTCAAAAAAGGCAAAGGGTGCTCAACCTGAGGATAATGGAGCAGAGGACAGAATAGGAGAATTTCAGCATAGAATAATTAAAGAGATAGTACAGGAATACCTGGTTAATCTAAATGAATATAAGTCTCCAGGACCAGATGAATTACATCCAAGGGTATTAAAAGAACTGGCAAATGTAATATCGGAAGCATTGGCAGTAATCTTTGAGAACTCCTGGAGAACAGGAGAAGTCCCAGCAGACTGGAGGAGGGCAAACATTGTCCCCATCTTCAAAAAGGGAAAAAAAGAGGATCCCAACAATTATCGTCCTGACATCAATACCAGGGAAGATTCTGGAGCAGATCATTAAACAGAGAGTCTGTGAACACCTGGAAGGTAATTCCATAATCACAAAAAGTCAACATGGGTTTCAGAGAAACAAGTCATGCCAGACAAATCCGATCTCTTTTTTTGATAAAATTACCAGCTTGGTAGATGAAGGGAATGCTGTAGATATAGTATATCTTGATTTCAGTAAGGCCTTTGACAAGGTTCCCCATGACATTCTTGCAAACAAGCTGGTAAAACGTGGGCTAGACAAAGTAACTATTACATGTATTTGTACTTGGTTGACTGGCCGAACCCAAAGGATGCTCAACAATGGCTCCTTTTCAACCTGGAAAGAAGTGACCAGTGGGGTGCCACAGGACTCTGTCCTGGGCCCAGTGCTATTCAACATCTTTATCAATGACTTGGATGACGGTATTGGGGGTATAGTTATCAAATTTGCAGATGACACTAAATTGGGAGGAGTATCTAATACCCCAGAAGACAGGATCAAAATTCAAAATGACTTGAACAGACTAGAAAGCTGAGCCGAAGCTAACAAAATGAAATTCAACATGGAGAAATGTAAAGTACTGCACTTAGGGCGGAAAAACGAAAAGCACAGATATACAATGGGGGACACCTGGCTGAACGAGACTATGTGTGAAAGGGATCTAGGAGTCCAGGTAGACCACAGGTTGAACATGAGTCAACAGTGTGATGCAGCAGCTAAAAAGGCCAATGAAATTTTAGGCTGCATCAATAGAAATATAGTGTCTAGATCAAGAGAAGTAATAGTGCTACTCTATTCTGCTTTGGTCAGGCCTCACCTGGAATACTGTGTCCAGTTCTGGGCACCACAATTCAAAAAGGATGTGGAGAAACTGGAGCGTGTCCAAAGGAGGGCAACTAAAATGGGTCTGGAAACCAAGCTCTATGAGGAACGACAGGGAGCTGGGGATGTTTAGCCTGGAGAAGAGAAGGTTAAGAGGTGATATGATAGCTTTGTTTAAATATTTAAAGGGATGTCATATGGAGGAGGGAACAAGTTTTTTTTCTGCTGCCCCAGAAACTAGGACCCGGAACAATGGGTGCAAGCTCCAGGAAAAGAGATTCCACCTCAACATTAGAAGGAACTTCCTGACAGTAAGGGCTGTTCGACAGTGGAACACACTCCCTCGGAGTGTGGTGGAGTCTCCTTCCTTGGAGGTCTTTAAGCAGAGGCTGGATGGCCATCTGTTGGGGATGCTTTGATTGGGAGTTCCTGCATGGCAGAGGGTTGGACTGGATGGCCCTTGTGGTCTCTTCCAACTCTATGATTCTAGGGCTCCACGCAGCGAGAGGCAGCGCTCCAGAGGCTGCGGAGGACTGTTCCCTCACGCAGCCAGGAAGACCAGCTGAGCGGCCTGTGCCGCCCCGCCCCCACGGTTGTCAGGAGGAGCACGGACGGCTTTAAAACGCCACCTGACAACACCCTCCCCGGCTCCACACGGCGAGAGGCAGTGCTCCAGAGGCTGCGGAGGACTGTTCCCTCACGCAGCCAGGAAGACCAGCTGAGCGTGCCGGAGAGACCAGCTGAGCGGCCTGTGCCGCCCCGCCCCCGCGGTTGTCAGGAGGAGCACCGGCGGCTTTAAAACGCCGCCTGACAACACCCTCCCCGGCTCCACGCGGCGAGATGCAGTGCTCCACTCCAGAGGCTGCGGAGGACTGTTTCCTCACGCAGCCAGGAAGACCAGCTGAGCGCGCCGGAGAGACCAGCTGAGCGGCCTGTGCCGCCCCGCCCCCGCGGTTGTCAGGAGGAGCACCGGCGGCTTTAAAACGCCGCCTGACAACACCCTCCCCGGCTCCACGCGGCGAGATGCAGTGCTCCACTCCAGAGGCTGCGGAGGACTGTTTCCTCACGCAGCCAGGAAGACCAGCTGAGCGCGCCGGAGAGACCAGCTGAGCGGCCTGTGCCGCCCCGCCCCCGCGGTTGTCAGGAGGAGCACCGGCGGCTTTAAAACGCCGCCTGACAACACCCTCCCCGGCTCCACGCGGCGAGATGCAGTGCTCCACTCCAGAGGCTGCGGAGGACTGTTTCCTCACGCAGCCAGGAAGACCAGCTGAGCGCGCCGGAGAGACCAGCTGAGCGGCCTGTGCCGCCCTGCCCCCACGGTTGTCAGGAGGAGCACCGGCGGCTTTAAAACGCTGCCTGACAACACCCTCCCCGGCTCCACGCGGCGAGAGGCAGCGCTCCAGAGGCTGCGGAGGACTGTTCCCTCACGCAGCCAGGAAGACCAGCTGAGCGCACCGGAGAGACCAGCTGAGCGGCCTGCGCCACCCCGCCCCCGCGGCTGTTAGGGACTAACACCTTCCCTATTAACTCACCGGTGGTTTAGAATGCGGCTGGAGATACTGGGAAGAATTTAAAACCCTTCCCCAGCAACATTTCTCCCAGAAACAATGCAACTATGTATTTAAATTGTATAGGGCATTTTTATATTGTATACTGTATATTTTTAACAATTGTTTTATATTGTTTGTTTGATTTGTTTTTGAGGGGTGGGAGTGGGCGGGGGTGGGAAGGAGGGATGGGATTTGATTAATGTTATTTATTTGTTTTGATGTTATTTGTTTTGTTGTGAATACTGTACGCCGCCCCGATTGCTTGGCAGAGGGGCGGGATATAAATAAAAATTATTATTATTATTATTCTCTTACAATTTCAGTTTCCTCATTGTCTAGGTTGAATCTGTGTAGATCTCCCATGGTCATTATTTTTGTTTGTTTTTATGTTCAGCATTAAGCCTGCCTTTGCACTTTCTTTTTTGATCTTTCTTAGTAGTTGTTCCAGGTCTATAATATTTTCTGCTAGTAGTATGGTGTCATCTACATATCTCAGATGATTAATATTCCTTCCTTCTTTTCTTCACTCCTCCTGTGTCCAAGCCTGCTCCTTGTATGATATTTTCTGCATACAAGTTGAACAGATAGGGTGAAAGGATACAGCCTTATCTCACCCCTTTGCCAGTTGGGAGCTATTTGGCTTCTCCATATTTCTAACAGCAGCCTCTTGTCCTAAGTACAGATTTCTCATCAGGACTCCCATATCTTTAAGGACATTCAATAGCTTTTCATGATCTATGCAATTGAAGGTTTTGCTATAGTGTGTAAAACACATGCTGATCTTCTTCTGGAATTCTTTGGTATGCTCCATTAGCCATCATATGTTTGCAATGTGGTCCCAGTACCTCTTCCTTTTCTGAACCCTGCTTTTACCTCTGGGATTTTTCTCTCCGTGTATGGTTGGAGTCTGTGTTGCAGAAGTTTGAGCAGAATTTTGCTTGCATGGGAAATTAATGCTATGGTTCTAAAGTTGCTACAGCCTTTTGTGTCTCTTTTTTTGTGAATTGAGATGTAAAACAAGAATACATGCACATAAACCCAGTTTCAGGATTCAACTCTATATTCGTGTCTTATAATTGGTTGCCATTCTGGTCACCATTTTGTTTTATTTGGCTACGGTTACTCCCTGTATATTTTTCAATATACCAATTAATTTAACTGACACAATAAAGAGTCATATGGTAAGTTTTACTTATACTGTAGATTCTTTGTTTTGTTTTTTTGACTGCAACAGAGTAACACAGCTAATTCTCTCCTTCTCATGAAATTTTTATTTTAACTAATTTGTTCCTTGATTGCTTAAGGAAATGTTATACTGATCTGACTTTGCTGTGACCAGGAATATATCCTAATGTTGAAATTTCTTTTAATATTTTCAGGATTATAGTTATGGAAAGTGGTCAGGTGGCAGAATTTGACACTCCATCGAACTTAATAGCCCAGAAGGGACTATTCTACAGAATGGCTGAAGAGTCAGGGCTGATGTGATGACTGAACTCAAGGAATAAATTGTTGATCAGAAAGACTGAAGCAATAAATGAACCAGGACTCACTATTTTATTTTATTATATCCCGCCTTTGTCTCAATATAGGGACTCAAGGTGGTGAACACAACTGGGGGGAAAAACAATTTAAAACAGTACAACATTAAAATATACGAATATAGCTCAAAACCAGCACTTTAAATTGTGCCTGGAAATGGAACAGCAGCCAATGGAGCTGTTGCAGCAAGGGAGTTGTATGCTCCCTGTAGCCAACTCCAGTTAACAACCTGACTGCAACTCTTTTGGCCAACTGAAGTTTCTGACCACTTTTCAAAGGCAACCCCACATAGAGCACATTACAATAATCCAAACGGGATGTAACCAAGGCATGTACTACCATGGCCAGATCTGAAAATTGTAACCAACTATATATTGCCCTGTAATGCTGAAAAAAATAATTTGTACCATCAGATAGGACATAGAGGGCATTTTGAGGAAAAGAACATAAAAGATTTGGGGGGATGCAGTCAGCCTTAGATCAGGATCTAATAGTGTACTTGGGATAGCCTTGTATAATCCAGCTTCCCTTGAATGAGTGATGCACTCTTGCTCCTCCAGACTCCTGCACTCTAAAAAAAAAAAAAGCAAAACAGCACTGTTCAAAGAAGCAGGCTTTTGGCATTACAGATGTCTAGAAGAGGAAGAGAGTCCAGATTGGGCTGGTGTTGGATACCAAAGTATAATGAGTATGATTGTTCATAGTCTATATAATATAATTCTCACAGATATTCCTATCAAGTAGACCAACATCATTTCCAGTTGCAAATTTGAAGGGGCACTGAGGTATGAGTCATGGCAGAGGCACAAGTTCCTGATTTGTTTCAATTTAGTCTCTTAGGAACAATGCTACTCAGTGGTGGTCTTCCTGGGCTGCATCTGCACTGCAGAAATAATTCAGTTTGGCACTACTTTAACTGCCGTGGCTTTGTGCTGTGGAATTCTGGGAATTGTAGTTTTGTGAGACAATAATAATAATAATAATAATAATAATAATAATAATAAATTTTATTTTTACCCCGCCTTTCCATAAAATGATCAAGGCAGCTAAATTCTATAGCAGTGAGCATGGCAGTTAAAGTGGTGTCAAACTGGATGTTTCTGCATTGTGAGTGCTGCCTTAGTTTGTGTTTATTGCATTTTCCTGTAATTCACTTCAAAAAATATATAAATAAAGCTAAATTGTCTCTAACAGTTATGTATGCACCCAGTTCGTTGTCAACGCATTCTTACAATAATTCTGTAAACTGCAAGTACCTATAATATTCCTTATGTGAACCAACCTTCCCTCCCTTCCTCCCTTCCTTCCTTCCTTCCTTCCTTCCTTCCTTCCTTTTTCTTAAATCTGTGTTGCACATAGAGTGGTTGACTGCTTCAGTACAACAGAAATAGAAAAGGAATGGAAGCAGGCAAACAATTCAGAATACAGGTGGAAACATTAGCACCATACTTTTGAAAACATGAATTCCACACAAGAAAGATGCAGAAGGAGGGGATTCCTGTCTACGTTCAGCTGAAAACCTAGACACTACATCGTATACCATTTCCAGATGTAAGGTGTATTTTTTTCCAATTCAAAGGTTTCTGCATACATCATATACTTCCACAGTATACTGGATCTAAATTACTGTATATATTCATGTTTAAGTCTAGAAATTTTAGTAAAAAAATTGCTCCCTCCCCCCCCCCCCGAAAAAACCTGAGTCGACTTATCCATGGGTCACTGTAAGTACTATACTTTAACTCTTATTTAAAAAGGAACCATCTCTTGGTGAAAGACAAGAGTATAATCTGCCCTGGTATTTGAAATACTGTATTCTATTGTTGATACGGTCAGACGACTAATCAATAAAACTTCTTTTGCTCTGCCCTGGAAGCACCGATCCCCCTCTGTTCTCTCCATCCAGCCTTTAGGGTGAGCACAAACAGTGGTGCCTGGTGGAATTTTGTAGATTCTTTGCCATTGTTTTCCTTTGCTTAATGCTTTAGATCCTTTCTTATATCCCCCTAAGTTTTATGCTTGACTTATCCACCAGTCATATCAAAATACTTAGTTTTGGCCCCAGACCTGCCCTCAACATATACACGAGGTCGACTGATAGTCGAATATATAGGGTAGCTCAAAAACTTTTTGGAGAAAGGGTACTTTTTCTTATAAATTGGCTGTGTGGTCATGGTGGTGCAGTGCGAGCTGGATATCTAAGTGATATCAAAGGGATCTGGGTGTTCAGATGGCCCTCACCCCAACGCACATGCCCCTCCTCCTCAGTCCTTCCTCTGATGCTAAGAGAAGAGCAAAAAGTGTCAAAACTTACTTTCTGTAAAGGAAGGTTTCTTTCACTGCCCTCTTCCAGGGTTGCCTCTGAAAGGGAGATCTGATGTGGCTTTGTTAATGCAGAGGGAGAGTTGAAGGCCATGGAGCTACGGCACATAATTGTATTATTTTCCACTTTTGCAGCTGGGATACCAAGGCGTAAGTAGAAGAATAGCAATGCTGTTTCATCTGTTTAGAAACTGGCTCTCTCTTTCTCTCTTGTTCATTCACTCTCTTCTTTTTCTCTGTCAAGATCAAAAAGTAGCTCCTAAGCAGTGATCTCATTTGTCTGACATCTGATTGTATCAAGGCTTGTGGTTTTCCAGAGGAGTTTGTTTTTAGCTGGCTTTGGGGTCAAATATTCACACTGTCCCTTTCTATCTTCTGCAGTAAGTTTGGTAGGGGCAGCCCAGCTTTAGAGATAGAGTTACTTGAAGATTTGGGTCTTTGCAGATCTCTGAATAAAATTACCGAGTCCATGCATCTTTTGGAACAAATGTGGGGAAGTTGGCAACACAATGGATTTCCAGGTTCCTGGAAAGCTGTGGCACAGTTGTTGTTTTTTGACTGATCTCTCCCTAAAACTAAATTGTTTGTTGTGCACCTTCAAGTCACTGCCAAACTTATGGCGAGCCTCAGGTGAGCCTATCGGGGTTTTCTTGGCAAAATTTGTTCAGAGGGATTTTGACTTTGCTTTCCTGTGAGGCTGAGAGTGTGTGACTTGTCTAAGGTCACCCTGTGGGTTTCCACCGCTGGGAGTCACAGTCCAATGCTACACAAACCACTACACTGTGCTGGATTTCCAGTAACTAAATACACCTTTTATTTTCAGAACAGCCAGCCTCTTAGCTTTGAGATCAGTGGAAGAAAGGCTGTTTCCGAGTGATTTCTGATAGTGAACTAATTCTCCAAATTTGAATCTCTGCATTGCTGTTATAATACTACCCACACACGAGGAGGAATAATCAAGTTTGGCGGGGGGGGGGCATCAAACTTTGCAGAATTTTAAAAAATCAAGGCTTAGTAAATATTTATTATGTTTACTGCATATGCAATGCTTTTCTTTCTATTTGAGAAGAAATAAAATGGGGAGAATGAGAAATGGAGAGAAACAAACTTGAAAAGAAGCATGTTCTCTGGCTGGTTAATTGGCTTGAGCCCTGACTAGGAGTTCCACCTTTTAACATTGTGTTGTAAATCACTTTAGTAAAGCATATGTTAGGCACAACATAACCTTGTGCCATGTTGGAATATGTTTACTTTATGGAGGTTCCCATTTAAAGACTACATGTTGTAGGTTCAGACATCACACCATGAAAAGTGTAGTTTTGGAACTGTGATGTAACACATATCTAAGCTTGATTCTTAATTTTTTTACTTCCTGTGTTTCTCCAATATTTTGTGTTACAGTTTAATCATTCTGTTTCCAATATTCAGGTATGAATACTTACATACTTAAACATACTTGCATAATGAAACAATGCTGCCGACTCGCAAAGGGGGGGGGGGGAGATAAGAGGGAATCTCAAGACAGGCTGCGAGTCTTTTAAAGGGATGTTTTGTTTTGCTTTGTTTTTTTGGTTTGCTTTCAGAAATTGTCAAGATTAGGCTAATCTTGTCATAATATTGTGCTGGGTAATCCTGTATGTATCATATGTTTGATCCAACTGTGATATATGATAGTATGTATGTGTGGTTTCAAGTGGAAAGTATGACTTGGAGGTTTTGCTTTATATAAATATACTATGGGATGAGAAGAATATAACAGAGGGTTTACTTCAGGTGCGTAACTGAGATGTGTGCTAACTGATATGTATTTGATCCAAACCTGATGCTGAATATAGGACTGTTGGTAGGCTGGCTGATATGTATGCTGTGTTCCAGCTAGCTGGTGTGGTGTATAAAAAACCTGGTTTGTGTTATCTTGGGAGAGGGGAATGCAAATTGGTTATATGGTTTAAACAAGCAGGTAACATAGGTTGTTGGTTAGATTAATAGTTATGTAGTTATAGAGATAGCAAAATGCGTGATGCTCATATATATTTTAAATATGTTCACTACACAGTTTAAGACAGCTTCTGAGAGAGGGCTTGTATTAAAGGAATGCATGGGAGTATTTTTCCTTTTCAGTTTTTGAGGCTTCTAAAGGCCTCCATTATCTACTGCTGTGGCAATTAGAACAACTAGACAAATTTCCCTGGGAAAGAAGGAAAAACAACTGGAGAAGAACCAGCTGTTTTGAGAACAGTGAAATGTTAAGCCTGCCAATTTTGTGAGCCTGTGGAGCTAATGCCTTTCAAATGCTTTTATTTGATGTATGTGTCCTTGTTTCTTAGGGGCTGTACAGACTGGCACTTTGTGTCAGCCTTGGGGTGGAGTGGGGGCATGGAAACCACATGCTGTGTGCCCAAATGCCGCCCGACAGTGGTGTCACACTGCACGGCAGGTGGCATCACACCATTTCTTTGGCACAGTGTTTAGACGTGCTGCGCCAAAGAAATGCAGAAAAGCCACCTCCGCCGCAGCAAGGGTGGCTTTTTGCCACTTTAAAAAGAGAGGCGTTTTGGAGTCTCTTTTTAGAGCAGCAAACTGCCAGATTGGGGCTGCGGCGTGTGATTGCTGTGACCCTGATCCGGTGGGGAAAGGGCCAACGCAGAGCCACCCCTTTCAGGTGGTCTGTAGAGCCCCTTAGTTCTATCCAAAGATGCCAAAGTAACTACTACTACTCCTCTGACTGCAGAACTAAACAATTTACTGATATCCACAGCCGCCTTATTCACTGTATCTGGGGGGGAACAGTTTAACTAGATCTGACAGAAATCCTCAAAATAGCCAAATGTTACTTGAATATACTCAGCGGCTACAAAATGCTGATTGACTACTGAATGGGATGGGGAGAGACTAGGTGAGAAGGGGACTGGCAAGGAGTAACAGGGAAGAGGGTATGACTGGCTAACAGGCTGGGAGACTGAACAGAAGCACCCTATAAGGCAGCATTTTCTTGCCATTCCTGATTTTTAAATTTTGTTTTGTTACTTGTCGATGCTTTTTAAAATAACATACTTCTTTGGGTTATATTCGGAAACATCTCCTCCCAAAAGTAGCTTGCAAGCTAAGCTTGTAGAGAATGTTCACAAGATTTATTTTTTGTGAGATCATGTCAAGAAATTAGCAACCTCTGTAAAAATTCTTGCTTCCTGTGTGAGAGTGAGACAGCAAGCACTTTATGTACATGATACTGCTATGCAAAAGTGGACATTTCTCCTTTTGTGGACCCAAAAGACCACCACCACCCAGCTAGCCTAGAAGGGACAGCTCATCCAGGTCTAGTTCATGCAACAATAACTGGGCGACAGTAATTGTGGTTTGCACAAAAAATATCTCATACTTTGTGCATGTTTCTGGGGGGAAAAATCACACAAATGCAAATACAGTTGGTCCTCCACATTTGCAGCTTTGATGTTTTTCGATTTGATTATTTGTGGTTTTGATTAATATGTTCTCTCTAGTAATCTCTAAGTCCTCCAGTTCAACTCTGCCAGAAGTTGACCATAGAGTTGTGCTGAAGAACCCAGACCTAGAGAAAACACTTTTCTAAGCATTTGTAGGTCCTCCAGTATAATTTGATGATCAACCTCCAGTATAATTCTATGATCTGTCAGATGTTGACCATAGAATTGCACTGGAGGACCTGGCGATCCCTAGAAAGAACATATTAATCAAAACCTCAAATATTCAAGGTGTTCTCTTAGGTAAAAAGAATAGTGTTTTTTATTTGTAGTTTTCCACGTTCTTGGGGGTCCTTCACCCCTATACCCATTGAATGTGGAGTGACCAGTGTACCAAAAATAGGGGGGAATCCTCACTATCTCACAGTCAGAGACATTTTTGATGTTTCTAAACCTGGCATATGGGAGTGAGTCCATCAAGGATTTATATATCTACTGCAAGCCAAAACAGAAATAAGACTGTAGTGTTGCTACCTTTAGGTCAAAGGCAGACAGAGATAGTTTTTCAGTGGATATTTCTCTAATGTGAGCCTCATTTCCTTCTCCAATTGGAATTTTAAGAATAACTGTATCTCTTAGCAAATCAAATACAGATTCAGCTTGAAGAAGAGGATGCCTTTTATTGGCCACTTGTTTTGAATTGGTGACCTCCTTTTTGGTTGGTCTAGTTTTTGTTCTGCTTTGCAGCTTTGTTTTAATACCATGTATTTTAATGCTGTCTAGTTTAATACTAGTTTAATTCTATTTTAATGCCCATTTTGTATGTTTTTAACTGTATTGTTTTTAAATTTGTAAGCTACGTTGTGTCTGTGTGTACCAGCCATTATGTTAAAATCTGCTCTGGAAAGGTAAAGAGCCTTGATATCACAATAATCCAGCCAATCTGTACTGTAACTTCAGTCACAAATGAAAAAAAGACATTTCCTTTGAGACTGATCTGTAAAGGGCCACTGGACATCTAAGTGAAAAGTCACAAGTAAACTTCTAAACTCATTACTCAAATTGTGTACCACTGGATTTTCTCAATATTGTACTGTGCCAACTTCTAGTAGATCCCACAAACCTGTCCAGCTGTGGAATAAGAGAGGAAACAGAGGTGAACAGAAACTACAGTGGAACACAGTTTTCCTAATTAGTTATTGTTTATGTCATATGTTCTTCCTATACACTCACCGTTTGGTGGGGGAATCATAAAGTACTGAATATATACTATTTGTAATAACAGCTTTAGCTCAGGTGTAATGGTTTGAGTGTTGGACTATGACCCTGAAGACCAGGGTTTGAATCTCTCCACTTGGTCTCAAAGGAAGACACTGGCAAAACCCCTCTAAACAAACCTTGCCAAGAAAACCCTAAGGTAAGTTTGCCCTAGGGTCATCATAAGTTGGAAATCACTTGAATGTGTGTGCTCACACACACACACACCCTTAAATATATTGTTTTTCCTTTGCTGGCAGAAGAAAAATAGAATTTTAAATGGAATTTAAAATTTATTTCCTGAACTGAATCTTCCAGTACCCACATGGAAAGAAAGAGAAGGGGCCCACCTGCATGAATACCGTTCCATATCATCTGAACTGAGGACAACAACTACAACTTCTTGACAAAATGCAGAGCTATGGCTAACATCAACATATTCTTTCTTTCTTTCTCCTGTATCATTTTTAACACCTTTGCCTGATGAAGAAGCCAGTGGAATTTTGAAAGCTTACAATATGTATAATGTGCATTTTGGTTGGCCCAATAATGGTATCAGTGTTTTGTAGATTTTGGATGATGCTGTACTTTGTGGGCAACAGGGCTACCCCTGAATATGTTTTCAGGAAAAATAGAAGTATATGTAGAGAACAGAAGGAGAAATAATCCAGGCAGCAACCACTGAAACAATAATAGAGGCAGATATGGAGTGGAGAGGCAGTGCTATCACTGTGGGAGAAGGAAGAGCCACATGGTGCTGCTTGCCCCTAAACTGCCCACATGTCTAATAGCCTAGATAGCCTTGGCAAGTAGAATCATAGAGTTGGACCATACAGGACATTTTGTCCAACCTCCTGCCATGCAGGAATTCAACTAGAGCACTCCTGAAAGATGCCTATCCAACCTCTGTTTAAAGACCACCAAATAAGGAAAATCGAACAGCTCTTACTGTCAAGAAGTTCTTCCTAATGTTTTTTAAAGAAAAGTGCAGCTCTTGTCATTTGAATCTATTAATTCATGTTCCAGGCTCTAGAACAGCTGTAAACAAGTTCTCTCCATCCCCTATCATGTCGTTTCTCAGTCTTGCCTTCTCCAGGCTGCATGTGCCCAGCTTTCTGAGTCATTCCTCAGAGTTTGGTTTCCATCCCTTTGACCATCTTGGTTCCCCTCCTCTGGATACATTCCCACTTGTCAATATCCTTTTCAAATTGTGATGCCCACAACTGGACATAATTGGTTCTATTGACACTCTGGCTGCTCTCTGGAATGGAGAAATGGTCAGAATGGTGGACATGATTGCTCCTAGGCATCTCCTATACAGTTGAGCTAGGCAAACACCCTGGTTTACTAAGGAGTTGGCTGTGATGGAATGGTTGGGACAGAGACTAGAGCATCAAAGATAGAATATTTGGAGTGAGTCTGACCTATCACAGGCTAGAGTCCATAGCAAACCCTATGCCATGGTGGTGGTAGCAGTAAAGAAATCAGTTCTTTGCCACCATTGCATCTGTACAATGTCATTCAGCAGAGTTGTTTTGAGTGGCCAGGGGCCTTTTATACACTATTGCACAAGAAGAGAATATAGTACATTTGACAGTCTGCTGTGAAAAAATTGCATGGTGCTTTGTTCTGATTGGTGCTAACTTGGGTGCTATAGTTGTTACAGATCCAGTGGATGTAATCTAGGCTCCTGTCTGTTCTGTGTTATTGGATGTAGTTTGTGCAGCCTGAGGATATGGACAGGCTCATTGGAGAAGTGAGAAATTTAGAAGGATTTAATCTCAGATATGGGTGGCATGCATACATTTGGTATGATAAAGTCAAGGTACACCGGGATTTTGAGCAGCATGAAGAAAGCCCTATTAAAAGTTTGATCTAAAATAAAAGCTAACTTCCTCCATGGAATTCCCAGTTGGATCTCCCCTCAGGAAGCTCTGTTAGCAGATTTAAGATGACCAAGAACTGACTGAAATACTCAGACATTGTAAAGGGGAGGAAAACTAATGGGAAGGAAGAGCTAAAGGACATAATAGACATACAAGGTTTGAATCGAAAATCTCATTGATTACTACACCAACAGTTAAAAGAAAGACTAGAAACATCAGGGCTTATATTTGCAAGGAAACGAACTTGACAACAAAGGAACAGAAGATAGACCGAAACAAACATCTAAAATATACAAGCTCCTTCTAGAAAGAAAACTAGAGCAAGAGCTGATTAAAGGTCATATGATCAGATGGAAAGAAATACGTTTAGAAAAATGATCTCAGGCAAGACAGCATACATACATTTACGAAATGCCAAAACATCAGGGAAAATTATTACAACATGGAAGTCAGATAGCATTTAACTCCAGTCAAGCTAGCATTCTTTGGCCATGTTTCTTTTTAAAAAAATTATCCACTCCAGCAACGAAACAGGGTTGGAGTCATCTGTGACTTAGGGCCTCGGCAGACGACTAATTGAGTCGTCTGCGAGACCCGGAAGAGGAGGAGCAACTGCACGCACGGCGCTCCTTCCTCTTCCTGAGGTCGCCCTGGGAGCTGCCGGCCCTCCGCACGGCCGGCGCTTCTGGGGCAACCTCCCGCCACAGCGCATTTTGGATGCGCTGCGGCAGAAAAGGCAGGGAAAGTGCGCCCTACGCTTTTAGGGTGCACTTTCCCTGTCTTGTGGAAGGAGCGCTGATTTAGCGCTCCTTCCAGGGACGCTGCAGGAGCGCCGGGGTGTGGAGGCTGCGGTCCCACGGCGCTCCGTCTGGCGGCATCTCCGGCGCCTCCGTCTGCTTCCCCCCTAAGATAGGCTTTATCTCGTGCCCATACACCACTTGAAATGGTGAATGGCCAGTACTTTGATGCACTGCATCATTGTAAGCTATTTCAGCAGAACTCAAATAGTCCACCCAGTCTGTTTGCTGAAAG
Organism: Phrynosoma blainvillii; assembly: GCA_026167975.1. Taxonomy (NCBI): domain Eukaryota; kingdom Metazoa; phylum Chordata; class Lepidosauria; order Squamata; family Phrynosomatidae; genus Phrynosoma; species Phrynosoma blainvillii. The sequence goes on along the minus strand of JANUYF010000012.1, from coordinate 9,705,271 downwards.
TTTATATAACAGCACAGATATTGTTCTAAGATTTGATAGTTCTTTCTGTTTGCCCATCTGACTGTGGATGATGGGTTTACTCAAATGCTGTTCAACCCCCAGTAACTTCATAAAATCCTTCCAAAACTGAGAAGTAAATTGCACCCCCTATCTGATATAATATTCAATGGGATGCCATGGAATCAATAAACATGAATAATTAACATTTTAGCAAGTTGAGCAGCATTGGGAATAGCTGCACATGGGATAAAATTGACTTGCTTTGAAAACAAATTGGTTACCACTCAAATAACAATCTCTTTCCTGCTTTCAGGCAAATCAACAATAAAGTCCATATTAATTTCTTCCCAAGGTCTTGATGGTGTAGGTGTAGATGGTAAAAGCTCTTGGGGCTTTCTCCCTAGCCTGTTTTGAAGTGGCACAAACATCCTGTCTCAACTTGGGCCACCAGAACTGTCATCTGATCAAACACAAAGTTTTCACATATCCAAAATGTCCAGCTGCTTTGACATCATGACTTTGTTTTAATATTTTTTCCTTTAGTGCTTCAGGAACATAAATCCTATCTCTCACAGTTATTTCTTCCTTGTGTTCTCCTAGCCACTCATCCCCTTTCATGGCTTGCTGCATGGTTTTTTGAAAGCATGGCTCAAGGGAGGTCCAATGAGGCTTTGCCATGGTCTGGGATCTGGTGAACAGAGTCAGTCCCAGCTGTTGAGGGGTGAACACCCTGTCCACTATTTCTTTTTCTGGCTGTTATGCTGGGGCAAAATAGACAAAGCATCTGTGAGGATTTTTTTTTCCTTCAGGCAGATATTTTAATTGGAAGTCAAACTTGTAAAAGAATTTTGTCTTACTTGTTTGCAATTCAGCTTTCAAAGGGTCTTTAGGGCTTCTAAATTTTTATGATCTGTCCACACCTCGAATGGAACAGAAGCCCCCTCCAATAAATGTCTCCACATGATTAGAAAACATTCAGGGGTAGCTGTGTTGGCCATTTAGCAAATTCAAACAAAAATCCATCAGTGATACCTTTATTGACCAACCAAAATGCACAATATACTCAAAAGTAGGGGTAGGCAACCTAAGGCCCGGGGGCCAGATGCGGCCCCCCGAGGCCTTTGGACCGGCCCCAGGCCAGTCCTGCCGCCGCAGCCCCCCCCATGATGATATTGATTATTGTTGTTATTACTTGTTCTTGGGGTTTTCTTGGCAAAATCTCCACAGGGGTTTTGCCATGGCTTTTCTGGGGCTGAGAGAGTGTGCATGCATATTTTTTTTTATTTTTTTAAAAAATATATTTTTATTTATTTATGTATTTATTTATTTTTGGTGCTTCGGCCCCCAAATGGTCTGAAGGACAGCAACTTGGCCCCCAGCTCAAAAAGGTTGCCTACCCCTGCTCAAAAGCATGCAACAAAAATATTGCATTTTAGTTGGCCAATAAAGGTATCACTGATGGATTTCCACATGATTAGATCTAGTCTAATGGCCTAGGCTTCCTTCCTTTTCCCAGACTGCCCAGTGTTTTTCCTGTTCAGAAAATTTCCTGGACAAATAAGCACAAGGCTGTAATCTACCCCCTCATCCTTTTGTAAAAACATGGCCCCCATTGCAACATCCAAAGTGTCAACCTGCATGACAAACAGCCCTGTGGGATCAGGGTACTTCGGGATGGGTTCAGAGGTAAATAACCCCTTGAGGTGCTGGAAAGCCTCCTGCCACTTGTCACTCCACTTAATTTGGTAGCTGGGTTTCTTTTTCTTTTCCTCCTCCCCCTTATTATTCTGAGTCTTTAGCAGATCTGTCAATGTGCTGCCATTAAGAAAAATGGGACTTGAGTATGTGTGAATTTTGGTATCCACAGTGAGCTCTGGAACAGATCCCTGCAGATATGAAGGTCTGATTGTATAAACTCCCTTAGGGTTGTCAGTTCTGGGGGAGTCATAAAATACAGTTTTGTTTTAGGCAATTCAGCCACCCTTACCAACTCTATTGCACAGTCTGACTTATGGTGCAAGGGTAGGGCATCTGCTTCTTTCTCCTCAAACAGCTCCCTCAGGTCAGCATATTCTTCAGGCATTTCCACATCACTTAAGGGAGCAGCCTCTCTTACCATGGCCAGAACCGGGGGGGCCAGTCCTGCCAAGTGATCCACCATCCTTTTTAGGAGAGGCTCAGTCACCATGCCCACCACCACCATGTCTGTGTCCACATATCCCTTTGATTTCACCCCATGTGGTGCCCCTACCAGAGGTTTTCAGCGGTCAACTTGGGTTGTTGGATTTCACTTTCCCTGTATCCCAGTCAGTTTGGGGGTTGTGGAAATGGAGTCAGTCCAGGCCCAGCATGATGGTGTAGGCTGGTGTGGCAGCCACCACAAACTGTAGCTTTTCTACATGCTTCCCCACCTCCAAGAGCACAAGCTCAGTCCATTCATTTGAATAAATATGGTCATTCATTTGAATAAATATGACAGCTCTTCCACCTTCCACAGGCTCAGTCCAGTGACTACCACAGAGTTGATCAGACATCTGGTGCAACCTGAGTCCACCATGCCAACAATGTCCAGGTTTCACCCATCTCACCTGTACAAAGAACAGGGTAATACATCCATTCACCACTGCCTCCTGGTGCCTTTTGTCATAAGCCTGCCACTCGGTGCTGTTTAAGGCAGGCTCCATCTGTTTCCCAAACACACTACTTCACCTTCATGGGTGCCTAATTGGCCTTCATTCCACACCTCCTCCTCCTCAGCTTGAGCATTCACCATTGCAGCTCTCCTTTTGCCTTGTCCCACTGCTGTCCTGCATGGGCCCTTCTTTTTGGGTGTCTTTGGGTCATTTGCCTTCAAGGAGGGAGGTGGGCTGGTTGCTTGGCAATTGTCAACCTGGTGACCTTCCCCATCACACAGGCACAGCCCAGTCTCATCTGTCTCTCTTTCTCCCCTAGTCTGTTGGCTTAACCCCTGCTTGGCTGGGCTTTTTCTTAGTGTTGCTACCTCCCCCCGGCTTAGTTTGCTTGGCAAACTGAGCTGCATGGCCTCAGCCCTCCTTCCGGTAGATGCACCCATCTGAGTAATGTCTCAGGGTTTCCTTGTGGCAGGGACAATGCTAAGATGTCAGGATTCCAACTATCTCAAAAACATTTAGTCCAGAATGTGTCCTGTCAGGCGCCAGAACTCTGCTGCATACTCTGCCACTGACCTGGTGCCTTGCCTCAGCTTCTGGATGCCGGTGTGTGCCTTCTTTTGCAGAAATGGGTCCTCAAACCATACTTGGAGGCTGGTCATAAAGGTGTCAAAGTCATCGAGTGCAGGCATTCCTGTGTCATATAAGTGCGCCAGGCACTTTGTGGCTTCTCCTTCCAGCTGTGTGGACACATATCACACCTTGGCTTCCTCTGACTGGAAGGCGTGCTCCCACTCTCACATGAATTCTCCTACCTGGGTCAGGAAAAATGGTAGTCTCTTTGAGCAGCCTTCAGACCTCGATCTGTGTATAGGCATAGCTCATTGCACCTTGGGACTGCTGGTCTCGGGTGAACTTTTTGGCTGGGCTGCAGCCCCATCATCCCCCAAGGAGTCAGTGCCACTTCCTATGGCTGATCCCTCATCAGAAGACTGCTTGGCCTCCAACTGCTGACAAGATTGCTCCCTCTTACCTTGACAGCTGGGCTAGGATCTCCTGTGTGCATCCTTTGAGCTCTTTCATCTCAGCTCATACATGGGTTAGTTGTGCCTCCATCTTCCCATGGCTGGACTCCCCTCTCCTGAGTGAGCTCAGGGCCCCACTGCATTAAAAGTCCCACCTGGCTAAGTGACACTGATCCATAGGCCTCCCATGGGTCTCTGCCTCTGGATTCATGCCCACTGCTCTCTGGATACACTGGCTCATGAAGTTGTCAAATCAATAGCTCCTGGGAACTTTTACTAAACCACCTTTAAGGGTTTCGCCTCTTTCTGCCTAGGAACCTTCAGCTCAATATTTTCACTGAGGTTCAGACTCTCTCTCTGAGGTTCAGACGTGGTTACTTCAAGTAGAGTTCTGTTCTTTTGCAATTCTGTCAATCTCTGATGGCCATGTCTGTAACTAACTCAATAACCAGGCTTCATGGTTGAACAAAAAAGGATTTATTGAGAAGCTCAGCATGCCTGGGCAAACAAATTGGGGGCAAACAAACTGAAACTTAATCCAGACAAAACAAAAGTGTTCTGGATCAGTATAAAGTCAGATCAGTGAATACAACCTGTGCTGGATGGGATTACATTCCCCCTGATATGTCAGGCTCACAATTTGGGCATACTCCTGGACTCATATCTGAGGCTGGATGCCCAGATTTCAGCAATAGCTGGGAGTGCATTTACACAGCTAAAACTAATATACCAGCTGCACCCATTCCTGAAGATATCAGATCTGGCTATAGTGACAGATCTACCTTGATCACATTTCATTTTGATTACTGCAACACACTCTGCGTGGAGCTGTCTTTGAAAACTGTTTGGAAGCTTTGTTGTTGTTGTGTTGTTAACTGCCTTCAAATTGATCTCTACCAATGGCAACTCTGTGGATAATAATAATAATAATAATAATAATAATAATAATAATATTTATAGCCCGCCCAATCACAAAGAATCTGAGTGGGTTACAACAATAAAAATACATAGAGTACAATAGAATTAAAAAATTAGTCCCTTCCCAACCCACCCACCCACCACCCAATACTAAAATTACAATTAAACAAACATTATTTAAAAACCAAAAATACAAAAGTTTGAAAAGGAAGATAATTGGCAGACAGAGCGACGTAGATCATTTTGTGCAGGGAGAGGAACTAAGCTGGGAAGGCCTGCCAGAAGAGATCCGTCTTAAGAGCTGTAAGAGGGGAGATGTGACGGATCTCCTCTGGCAGAGGAGACATCTCCAGGCCCCCTTGTCTTCTACTGCTCTGCCCAGCTCCTACAAACTCATATTCATGGTCTCTTTAATAAAGTCCATTCATCTAGCATGTGGCCTTCCTCTCTTTCTACTTCCCTCCACCTTTCCTAACCTTATTGTTTTTTCCAACGAGGTATGTGGCCTTCTCATGATGTGTCCAAAGTACGACAGTCTAAGTCTTGTCATCTTGGCTTCTAGGGATATCTCTGTTTGATCTGTTCTAGGACCCATTTGTTTGTCCTTTTGGCTGTCCATAGGATCCTCAGCACTCTTCTCCAGCACCACATTATCTCAAATGGGTTGGTTTTCCTCCTGTCTTCTTTCTTGACTGTCCAGCTCTCACATCCATGGTAACAGGGAATATGATGGCTTGTATGAGTCTGACTTTTGTGCTTTAGCTGGTCCAAAATGCTGCAGCCAAGCTGTTGCCTGAGGATCATTACATGAACCATATGAAAACCTTATGGAAACAGCTTCACTTGCTACTAGTCAATTTCTGAGCTGAATTCAAAGTGCTTTATGATCTTTAAAAGCCTGCATGGCTTAAGTCCAGACTCCAGACTATGTGAAAAGCTGTATCTCCTCCTATGAGCCTGCCCAAATTTTACGATCTGGGGGGAGGGGCTTTCTCTCAGGCCCACTACCAATAAAAACACATTTATTGTGGACAAGGGAGAGAGCCCATGCCATGAGAGGGTTTCTTTCCACTGGAAAGCAAAAGCTTTTTTATTTAGCCAAGTTGTCAATTTATATGGCAGAAGAGTCTTTTAATGGAGTATGCTATGCTTTTATCTTTTTTACTAGATTCTAAATATGTTCTAACCTGTGTTAATTAGTGCTTTTAACAGAAATGTTCTTTAAACTTTTGTATTATTAAGATTTTTTTCTATACTTTGTTTTCATTTACTGTAAGCCACCTTGGATGTAATCAATCAATCAGCTGTGGCTAGTTTTAGAGTTAGATTAGAAACTCAGCAATCCCTGTCATACTGTTTGACATTAGGCAAGTCATTAGCCCTTGGTTTTGTTCCACCACAGGTTTGCTTTGAGGAGAAGCCAATGTCTACAACTTCACCTCTAAAGTGTGGAGCAAATAATTTAATATAAAGTACAAAACCTGCCCTTACTTTCTGTGGAGAGTTTTCTGAATTTCTTGATTTAAAGAGTAGAAGCCAATAATGTTTGCAGGGACATGGGAAGAATGTGTGATTGGATCATATAAAAGGTTAAACAGAAATATTTTTCTTCTTCGTGGTCTCTGCGAATCACACAAATGGGTTATATCTGTGCATGCGCAGCAACTTTGGAAACTTCTGGAATTGCTAGGCAGAACTTTAGTTGCAACTTTTTGGTGATAGCTCCACCCGTCCCTATAAAGTCCCCTAGCAGTCCCGCTCTTTCCCAGTTCTTTTCCTCTGCTGCGTTAGCAGCTTCGAGGGAGCTTCTGTGTTGGTTATCGCTATTGTCTTTGGCCTTATAATTTGTGTTTGACCTCCACTTGTTTATGACTACTCTTTGGATCATCCCTTTATCGTCCGTCTGCTGATTGATTGATTTTTGGACTGTCTGACTTTGATTCTTGGATCTCGTTTCCGATTTGGCGATGGCTTCTCGCACGTTCAAGCAGTGCGTGAAGTGTGTGGGTAAGATCCCCGGATCGGACCCTCATTCCTCCTGCCTCTTGTGTTTGGGTGAGGGCCATAATCCCCAGTCTTGTGCCTTATGCAGATCTATGACCTCGCAGGCTCTACGAAACAGAGATAAGAGGCTGAAGGCGGCCCTCTATGAACAGGCCCTTAGACCTGCCTCTACCCCGACACCTGGACCTTCTACTGCTGTGGAGACTGCAGAGAAACCTAAATCTAGCCCCAGAAAGAAGGCATTGAAGTCGGATGGAGATGTTGATAAAGGCCGCGAGAGGCCCAAGAAGGCGCACTCTGAGCGTGGCCGCTCCCCTGATCGACAAGGGAGTAAAAAAGCTTCTAAATGGAGACATTCCTCTGAGAGGGAGAAATCGAGGGAACCCATCTCAAAAAGGTACTGTCCCTCTGTCTCTGAGGGTTCAAGGCCCAAGGATCCCATGCCATCTGACTCTCAGCCTCCATCACCTCCTATCTCGAGGCCTCCATCACCTCCGATGGCAGGACCCTCCTCTTTGGTACTGAAACCTCTTCCATCTCAAGATGTGGCAGCTGCGGTACCGATGACTCCTCTACAAGAGCCCCATGTGGTCCTTGATTCTGAGTCCAAGGGGGAGCTTCGAGAAAATCTTCCGGTTTTAATCCCACAAGCATCTGCAGCTACCCACTGGGATCATGGGACTCTTGGTGCAGAGGTGGATGACTCAGCACAAGAAGGAGAAGCTGACCCTCTCCTTAAGTCATACCCGGGGTTGGTCTACGATCCTGTCTCACATCGATATCTAATGCCTGTGGATCTAGGGACTCTTTGATCTCATGAGGCGACGTCTCGTCTCGTCTCGTCCAGGCCCAGGTCCATAGAGCTGCATCTTCCAAATCACCCACACCTCCTCCTCGGTACCAGTCTCTTCAGCAAAGACCATTGCCGGACACCCTGAGAGGCTCTTGATCTTGCTTGGTCTCTGCAGTCTCATGGTTCTCATCGGTCCACGCTGTCATGTTCTCCTACTCTGGGATCTGACCACAGATCCTCTATTCTTGTAGAACACCATCTTGCTTCCCCTACAGACAATGTGAAGTCCTTTGCGGACCAAGTTGTTCACATGGGTAACACACTGGAAGTCGAGATCATCAGAACCGATGACGACGCTGTGGATGCCACTGAGAGGAGAGTCCACGGGAAAGTCCCAACATCTCCAGCACTGGGCTTCCTACCCTCTCTACAAAAGATTGCTCAATGCTCTTGGACCATGCTAGCTATGGTACCATCGACATCGCAAAAAATTGAAAACCTATACAGGATAGCCCCATCTCAGGCTTCGTGGTTATTCGAATAGCCAAAGCTCAATTTGGCAATTGTTGAAGGCGCACAGACTTTGTCTACCCCAAAGACTTCTACATCCTCTGTGGATAGGGATTGACAGTCTCACCAAAAAATTCTATGCTTTGGCGATTTTGGATATGAAGATAGCCAACTATGCTGCATGTATGGGTGCCTACCAGCAACATCTAATGGAACGTATACTGCCCCTGTTAGATGACCTGCCTGATGACAAGAAGCCCTTGGCGCTGGTTCTCCAAGCTGAAGCCCACTCCATTGGCAGACAACAAGTCATTTCGGCTCGTCACTCAGCAGATTGTGCAGCCAAATTTATCTCCGGCTCAGTGGCGCTTCGGAGGTATGCATAGCTCAGGTCTTCGGATCTGACCTCCCATGCCAAAAACATGATCGAGGACATACCATTTGATGATTTGGGGCTGTTCAACAAAAACACTTCCACTACCGGATGAAAATGGCAGCGAGGAAGCATGGTATGTCCTCCTCTTCCTCTCAACATCAGCGCCACTGGTTTGGGGGTCAGCGACCTTGGTTTTCTTCACAACACCACAGGCCTTACTACTCCCAGTAGAGGCAGTTCCAACCTGAGCCACCCAAACAGAGATACCCGTCTCAATCCTCCTCCTCCTCATGCCACCGCCCACCTTCGCAGCCAAGGATATTGCAAAAAGGATGCTGAGCAACCTAAGAAAACCTTATGAAGTATTGCCATGCACTTTGTTCCCCATCCCTTTGGAGATAGGCTGAGACCATTCTTCAACATCTGGTCTCAGATAACTTATGACTCGTGGGTTCTTAACATCATTGCCAAAGGCTATGCCTTTGAGTTCACTGATATTCCTGTCACTGGAGCCTTTATCTCTACCCCCCCCCCCCAACACCCTACTCGATGAAGTGCGCACTCTTTTGGCTAAGGGTGCTATAGAGCCCGTAAATCCTGTTAACTTTCGCATCTGTTTCTTGTCCCGCTACTTTACAGTACCAAAGAAGGACTCAGGGCTCTGGCCCATCCTAGATTGTGTCACTGACACTTCTGTATGGTAACCCTTGCATCTATTCTACCATTGTTACAGAAGGACCACTGGATGGCGACCCTCAATCTCAAAGATGACTATTTTCATATTGGGATTCGAGAGGATCACAGGAGGTTCCTGGCCTTAGCTGTAGGTCACCAGATGTTCCAGTACAGAGTTCTCCTCTTCGGTCTTTCAACGGCTCTGAAGGTGTTTACAAAATGCATGGCACCTATTATAGCCCACCTCCACCAGCGGGAGATATAAGTCTTCCCGTACCTTGACGACTGGCTTCTAGCCCCCCTGTCGTGGGACCACCTTGTCAAAGACATCAATTTCACCCTATTGTTTCTTCAGTCGTTGGGCCTTATGATCAACTTCGAGAAATCCAGCCTTGTTCTGGTGAAAAGAGTCAAGTTCATCAGATCCATCCTGGACTCGGAAAGCTCGATGGCTTACCTCCCCAGGGACCGTTTCCTAGCTTTGAAAGGGGCAGTAAGAGACGGTCTGTCACAAAGGCATGTCAAGGCCCACACGTCCAGGTAGCTCTAGGCTACATGGCATCCACACCTTACGTGACCCCTTGGGCCCGCCTGCATCTGAGACTTCTACAGACTTGGTTTCTATCAGTGTTCGATCCCACGCATGATCTCCCCTCTCAATGGCTCACAGTACCAAGAGCGGTCTCCCAATCCTTGAGTTGGTGGCTCGATCCTGAGAATGTCTGTATAGGAGTGCCATTTCTACCTCCACAACCGCAAATCTCTCTGACGACGGATGCATTGATGGAGGGATGGAGTGCCCACACCCTCGGCTTCACTATCAAAGATCATTGGCTACCTCAGGAACACCATCTCCATATCAACGAGCTCGAGATGTCAGCTGTAGAAAAGGCCCTTCATGCTTTCGAACCCCTGTTCTGGACCAAGGGAGTCCTCCTGTCAACAGACAATACCACAATCATGTATTACATCAACAAGCAGGGAGGTACGAGTTCTCCATCGCTTCTCGAGATCACCTTACGAATTTGGAACTGGTGCATCCCAAGGGGAATCACCCTTCAAGCAATTAATCTCCCCGAAGAAGAGAACGAGCTGGCAGACCAACTCAGCAGGTCCTCGAGCTCATGGCACGAGTGGCGCCTCCATCCCGAGATGGTCGCCGACCTCTTTTGGGTGTGGGGGGAGCCCGAGATCGATCTCTTCACATCACACCTGAACAGTCAATGCCGCCAATTCTGTTCCAGGTTCAAGGCTCCAGGATCTCGAGGGGATGCATTCCTGTTTCAGTGGTCGAAGAAGTTGGTCTACATCTTCCCACCATTCCCTCTCATCACAAGAGTGGTCGCCAAGATCAAGACAGACCTCCCCAATGCCATTCTCATTACGCCTTGGTGGCCCAGACAACCGTGATTCGCTCCACTCTTGAACCTATCCAAGAGGAAGTTTCTCCGCCTCGAACCCTGGCCCGATCTTCTCTCCCTTCACGATGGCCGAGTACACCACCCGAACATGGACAACTTGCTGTTGGTGGCTTGGAGGATTCAGTTTTAGACAACCTCCCACATTTGGTGAGGGCAGTAATCTGCACCTCTCTCAAGCCATCGATGCAAAAGTCTTATAGCGCCATATGAAGCGGTATATAAATGAAATAAATGAAATGAATGAAGCTTATGCCCTGAAGTGGGTGAAGTTTTTAGACTATCTGGACGGGGGGGAAAAACCATCCATCCCGTGTCTCAGTACCGACCATCCTGGAGTTCTTGATGACCTTGGCTGATTCTGGCCTAGGACTACAATCCATCAAGTATTATCTTTCGGCTATCTGTTCTCCTTATCAGTTTCAGGTCAAGCCTTCTTTCTTTAAGGAGCCTTTGGTAAAGAGCTTCCTCAAAGGTTGATTCTATGATTCTATGATTCTATGACAATGCACCTTGAAGTTAAAGTTTTATTGTTCTTAATAAATACAGTTTGTTTCAAGTTGACATTGGTTTCAGGACACTCCCTCCTCCACTGCCCCAAGCTTGTCAGTCTAACCCAGAGGTAGGCAACCTAAGGCCCGGGGGCCAGATGCGGCCCCCCAAGGCCTTTGGACCGGCCCCAGGCCGGTCCTGCCGCCCCCACCCCCGCCGCCGCTGCCGCCCACCATGATGATATTGATTATTGTTGTTATTACTTGTTCTTGGGGTTTTCTTGGCAAAATCTCCACAGGGGGTTTGCCATGGCTTTTCTGGGGCTGAGAGAGTATGCATGCATATTTTATTTTTTATTTTATTTTATTTTATTTTTATTTTTATTTATTTATTTTTGGTGCTTCAGCCTCCCAATTGTCTGAGGGACAGCAACCCGGCCCCCGGCTCAAAAAGGTTGCCTACCCCTGGTCTAACCCATTTGTGTGATTCGCAGAGACCACGGAGAAGAAGGACAGGTTGCTTACTTGTAACAGTATTTCTTCAAGTGGTCATCTGTGAATTCACACAAATCCCACCCATCCTCCCCTCAATCGTGTGCTGCTCACTACAAAACTCCTGCTGTCACAGCTTGTGGCGAACGTTTCGGAACTGGGAAAGAGCGGGACTGCTGGGGGACTTTATAAGGATGGGCGGAGCTACCGCCAAAAAGTTGCAACTAAAGTTCTGCCTAGTGATTCCAGAAGTTTCCAAAGTTGCTGTGCATGCGCAGATATAACACATTTGTGTGAATTCACAGATGACCACTCGAAGAAATACTATTACAGGTAACCAAACTGTCCATTTTTAGAAATTGCCATACGCTACCATATACCATATGGTAGAATCTCCATTATTTATCTTTATTATTCTTAAATAATAAATAATAAGAATAGTGGTTTCCAAGACAATAATTTTAGATTGCCTTTCTGTAAATATTTTCACTTTAACATTTACTTTTAAGCCTATGATAAATAAACTGAAGAAAGGACAAGTGAAACATCACATTTCTTTAAAGGCCTGTTCTATAATGGGTATTGGTGTGTTTTTTTATAGGGACCACAGAGAAATTAATAAATGAAGCCTCTTGCATGTCTCCATGTGCTGGTGAGTAAAGCAGGTAAATTCCTATTAAGGAGTCATGGGATACAATAGTCTGTATGTAAGGACTTCAGTGAATTTTACCCTTCTGGACAAATAACTTGAATAAAGGTAGAATTTCCTTCCCTACCTGGTACCTTATCTAGAGCTCATTGAAATACTCTCTGTGAAAACAATAAACTAATTGAAGGACTGGTACCTTCATCTTTGTCATTAATAAGTGGTATAAAATGCTTTTAAATGAATAAATGCAGGATGTAAACTTTAATAAGTGTAAAAATTCCTCCCACACTTTGCAGGGTCCAGTGCCCTGACTCTCCCACCAGGGTCCAGGTTCAGCTACAGGTATTCCACATCCACCAACACATTCCTTCAAGGGAAGTCCTCCAAGCAAAGCAGCGTTACCCTGGAGAGCACAGCTGTTATTGAAGTGCTGTCAAAATGCCACAGTGTTTTAAAAGTGAGTGAGCTGGCAAGACTTCCAAAAGGCATCAGTGGCTTTGGGCATTTCTTCTAGAGAAGGAAACATGTGCATGTCCATTTAGTGGGAAATGTGTACCTGGAAAGTTGTTAGATGTGAATTTGAAAATATGGGGGCAGGAAGGGAGAGGTGAAAATGTCTTACTGGATAAGCATGAAAAGCCTTTGCAAGAAGCTTTGAAAGCTTTCAGGAATAATTGTCAACCTATTAAAAAGACAGCATTGGAGAAATACCAGTTGTGGCAAGGAGAAATAGATGCATAATGTTGTCACTGAACCAAGATTCACGATAGAGCTGCTGACGCTGCTGCATAATAGCTAAGAGCTACTGATTTCTCAGGAGGAACCACAACTGGATGATTTCTCCTCACAGGGTGCCAGCAAAGAGCAAAGCACACACCTCTCTGTCTGTGTCCCTGTGTGTCTATGGAGGTAAATGGTGGAACATTTATGCAGGTGGAAAATCTGCTTTTTAAAAAAAAGCCTGACTAGTTTTGGTCTCCAGACTGGAATCTCCCAAACCTGTTCAAAAATTCTAAACTCTTACTCGCCTTACCATATTTATTTAGCATGTGGTAAAAAATAAGCTTTTGATTGCTGTTGTTGCTTTCTGTAGTTGCAAGATGTACAAATCAAGATGATCCTTGAATCCAGGGAGAAGATCCTCAAGGAAAATAGCAGTTTAAGGTAAAATGATGCTGTTTCCATGATGAATCCTTCCTTTGTGAGAATGCCAATGAGGATAAAGTGGTACATTGTTGTTTTGTTTTGTAAAAGTAGTGATGGTGTAGAACAGGGGCTGGCAAACTACGGCCCGTGGGCCGGTTCTGGCCCAGGGCCCCACACTTACCGGCCCAGGCGGACCCCTGCCGCCGCCACCGCCGCCTGCTACCGCTGCCGCGTGTTTGCTTGCCGCGTGGCCATGGCCACCATTTTGTTTCCCAAAATGGCGGCCGTAATGCGTTTGCGCATGCTCAGGAGTACTGCACATGTGCAAACGCGTCACGGCCGCCATTTTGGAAAACAAAATGGCGGCCGCAACATGTGCAGAGGCGGCGGCGGCGGTGGCAGCAACAGTAAACTGATCAGTCAGTCAGTCAATAACCTGGAAGGCCTTGAAGTGCTATGATTTCATCAATACGAATAAGTTCTTCCACTGATGCAGGTTACAACTAATCCGTACCCTCTCATTTTGTGTGACTCTTATCTACATTCAATAAGAGATCTACCAGAATACTGGATACATTCTAGTATGCTGAGTTCCTTTCACATCGTGCAGATACCATTGGACTATATATGTTGTTCACCAGCTATCTCTTATTTTATTCTTGCCACAGATCTCAGCCAGAGATCTCTTGGGCCTTACTAAACTACAAACCTCAAAATCCCACAGAATGTTGCCATAGATGTTAAAGTGGAATATAGCTCTATAACAGTGTGACGTGATAGGCCCTATATTTGAGCACTTCTCCAGTAGGATTGTGGGTAGGAGTGACCTGATGGAAGAGAAAATATGGAAGAGTAGCCAGAGGAGTGGGTTGAAAACAGTCCTTATAGGAGTGTCCAGAGTGTTCCAACAAAGTGCATGCACCTCTCGTGTTGGCTGAATTTCCAACCCATGTAAAAGTTACTTTTTGGGCTCCAAACTGCCTCTGCATGATCCACTGGGAGAAGTAACATAATGGCTGGACAATTTTGGGAGCTGTAGGCTTTAAAAAGTCATTTTTCAAAACTATTGTGAATTTTCCACATTTCTCAAAGGTGCCAAATTACAATAATATCAAAATTTCAAACCACCAGTAGCAGCACAGTACAGCATGCTGGGGGAGGAGGAGTATCTATTGATTACCATACATACTGTTAGTGAGCCTAAACTCCCTTTATACTGTTGGAAGTGTAACAACATTTTGCACTATGGCAGTGGCATCATTAGGAGGGTATGGGGAGTATGGACTGCACCAGGTGAAAACCTAATGGGTGGTGACACCACTGCTCCTCAGACATCTACCTTTTGACAGCAACAGGTTGTGGCAGCCATCTGCTTCCCTTTAAAATGCTTTAAGAGATAGTGGGAGTGGAGTGAAGCTCAGTGAGAGGAGAAAGGAGAGACCCCAGAATTTTTTAAAATAACAATTCCAAATTTCAACATTTAAAATTTTAAATTTTTAGATTTTTTAAATTTAGAATTCTTTTAAAACATCACATTTTAACCAAACCTTCACTATGTATATGTAAATACGTTTAGGTTGTGCATATGATTTTGTAATTTGAAGGTATAATTTTAATTTTGCTAGTTGTTTATGTCACAACGATTACCATTACATTCAGTGGTATATGAGAATTATGATTTATGAGTAACATTAGTGCAAAAAAGCATTACTAAGGATTCTGTATGGTGTGAAATGAGTGAAGGTCAATGGGGTGTGTGTGACACCATGAGTTACCGCACCGGGTGACACCAACCCTAGGGATACCACTGCACTATAGGCAGTAGTAATAGGGTTAGAAGGTTTGAGTAATCCACATTGTCCTCCCTCCTTGTCTATGCTATCCTGCTATCCTGACCCCTATCCTAAACCCTCTGAGATGTAAACTGATAATCTTAGGGATGTTTTCATCTCTTCTCTTCCTGCCAATCCTCTCTCTCTGAAGCTAGTTTAGATCATCAACCTATCTTAGAATTGCATTCCTGTAATAAAGCCTTTAATTTATCTCTCCAAGCCATTGGTGTTTAGGTTTTTGTGGGTTTTTTGGGCTGTGTGGCCATGTTCTAGAAGAGTTTCTTTCTGATGTTTCGCCAGCATCTGTGGCTGGCATTTCTCTGAAGATGCCAGCCACAGATGATGGCGAAACGTCAGAAAGAAACTCTTCTAGAACATGGCCACACAGCCCAAAAACCCACAAAAACCTATGGATGCCGGCCATGAAAGCCTACGACTTCCCATTGGTGTTTATTCATTAATCAGAATCTCTGACTACAGCACACATATTCACTATCATATACCTCATCATAACTGGGAAAACTAAACAGCTTTCCGATTTCCTTATTTTACAGAGAAGCACTGGAGCAACATCGGCTACTATTTTGCTTTCATAATGGGAAGATTCAGAAGATCTTCCCCCAGGAGAAGGAGCTAACATGGGTACTCAACATCAAGCGAGGCATTCTCAGTGCTTTTCAAACATCCTGGGTAGCAGCAGCTGCCAATAGCAGAATAGAAGAGGTGAGTAGCCTTTAGAACCCCAAAATGGCTTCAGCCATTGCATATTCTTGATTTGAACCCAAAGAACTTCAAACCTCTGAAAACCAACAGTCAACAGTTGCCTGCTATAGATGGATCAGAGGAACCTGTTGGTAGAAACCCTGTTTTACATATGAATGGAATGAACTTAAGAAATGAAACACGTGTCCACCAGTTTATCAGATTTTGCTTCTTAGCTTCTGTACATATGTCATTAAACAATGACAAAAGAACAAGAGGCAAAACAAGTGCATAGTGATCCCAAAGGCACCACACTTCCCTTTCCCAGTGCTTCTGGAGGCATTATTTTGGCAGATGACTTCACTATACTTCAGAATACACAGTATCTCAGCCTCTAAAATCCCTGTGTGTTGTCACTGATGGGTGGGGTGTATAAAAGGACAGTTCCTCCAAGATAGAAAATAGGAAGGATGTCAGCCCCTTTCTCATTGCATTTCTTAGACCTTCCATTCCTAGGTTTCTTGTTCATTTCAGTTCCATATCAGCTTACAAGCCTTTTTTGCTTTTTGTTTTTCAGATGTGGGTATTTTATGCCTTTATGTCTTTTCAAAATGTACACATTTTGCACATTTTTTGTTGGTGGATTAAAAAGTGTGATATAAACATTTTCTAAATATAATACAACCCCCATATCTGCGGGACTGGTGCCCACATTTTCACTTACCCACATCCATCCAGCACCATCGGGCCTAAAATAAGAAGAAGAGCCCTCCCTCCATTCCATCCGATGTCATCTGGGGGAGAGACACTAGGCCAAGCACCATCGGGCCTAAAATAAGGAGAAGAGCCCTCCCTCCATTCCATCCGATGTCATCTGGGGGAGAGACACTAAGCCCAGCACCATCAGGCCTAAAATAAGAAGAAGAGCCCTCCCTCCATTCCATCCGATGTCATCTGGGGGAGAGACACTAGGCCAAGCACCATCGGGCCTAAAATAAGAAGAAGAGCCCTCCCTCCATTCCATCCGATGTCATCTGGGGGAGAGACACTAGGCACAGCACCATCGGGCCTAAAATAAGGAGAAGAGCCCTCCCTCCATTCCATCCGATGTCATCTGGGGGAGAGACACTAGGCCAAGCACCATCGGGTCTAAAATAAGGAGAAGAGCCCTCCCTCCATTCCATCCGATGTCATCTGGGGGAGAGACACTAGGCCAAGCACCATCGGGTCTAAAATAAGAAGAAGAGCCCTCCCTCCATTCCATCCGATGTCATCTGGGGGAGAGACACTAAGCCCAGCACCATCGGGCCTAAAATAAGAAGAAGAGCCCTCCCTCCATTCCATCCGATGTCATCTGGGGGAGAGACACTAGGCCAAGCACCATCGGGTCTAAAATAAGAAGAAGAGCCCTCCCTCCATTCCATCCGATGTCATCTGGGGGAGAGACACTAGGCACAGCACCATCGGGCCTAAAATAAGAAGAAGAGCCCTCCCTCCATTCCATCCGATGTCATCTGGGGGAGAGACACTAGGCCAAGCACCATCGGGCCTAAAATAAGAAGAAGAGCCCTCCCTCCATTCCATCCGATGTCATCTGGGGGAGAGACACTAGGCACAGCACCATCGGGCCTAAAATAAGAAGAAGAGCCCTCCCTCCATTCCATCCATGTCATCTGGGGGAGAGACACTAGGCCAAGCACCATCGGGCCTAAAATAAGGAGAAGAGCCCTCCCTCCATTCCATCCGATGTCATCTGGGGGAGAGACACTAAGCCCAGCACCATCGGGCCTAAAATAAGAAGAAGAGCCCTCCCTCCATTCCATCCGATGTCATCTGGGGGAGAGACACTAGGCCAAGCACTATCGGGCCTAAAATAAGAAGAAGAGCCCTCCCTCCATTCCATCCGATGTCATCTGGGGGAGAGACACTAGGCACAGCACCATCGGGCCTAAAATAAGAAGAAGAGCCCTCCCTCCATTACCATCTGATGTCATCTGGGGGAGAGACACTAGGCCAAGCACCATCGGGCCTAAAATAAGGAGAAGAGCCCTCCCTCCATTCCATCCGATGTCATCTGGGGGAGAGACACTAAGCCCAGCACCATCGGGCCTAAAATAAGAAGAAGAGCCCTCCCTCCATTCCATCCGATGTCATCTGGGGGAGAGACACTAGGCCAAGCACCATCGGGTCTAAAATAAGGAGAAGAGCCTCCCTCCATTCCATCCGATGTCATCTGGGGGAGAGACACTAGGCCAAGCACCATCGGGTCTAAAATAAGAAGAAGAGCCCTCCCTCCATTCCATCCGATGTCATCTGGGGGAGAGACACTAAGTCCAGCACCATCGGGCCTAAAATAAGAAGAAGAGCCCTCCCTCCATTCCATCCGATGTCATCTGGGGGAGAGACACTAGGCCGAGCACCATCGGGCCTAAAATAAGAAGAAGAGCCCTCCCTCCATTACCATCCGATGTCATCTGGGGGAGAGACACTAGGCCAAGCACCATCGGGCCTAGTGTAAGAAGAAGAGCCCTCCCTCCATTACCATCTGATGTCATCTGGGGGAGAGACACTAGGCCAAGCACCATCGGGCCTAGTGTAAGAAGAAGAGCCCTCCCTCCATTACCATCTGATGTCATCTGGGGGAGAGACACTAGGCCAAGCACCATCGGGCCTAGTGTAAGAAGAAGAGCCCTCCCTCCATTACCATCCGATGTCATCTGGGGGAGAGACACTAGGCCAAGCACCACCCAGTCTAAAATAAGAAGAACTCTTATTTCTTAAAGGATGGGTGGGATTCGTGATTTTATGTTTTGTTTAATGGAAATTGTAATATTGTAAGCCGCCCCAATTGCTCTGCAGAGGGGCGGGATATAAATAAAAATTATTATTATTATTATTATTATTATTATTATTATCATCAAACAGCCTTAATGAAAATCAAGTTGAAATTGAAGTAATAAAGGCAAATATTTAAGTGGACATAAATGGAATGGAAACTCCTTTGCTGTATTAAATGTAAAATGGAAGGAAATGGAGAATTACAGAAATGGGATGCAGTTTTCTCACGCTCTCACATTTTCTCATGGTTTTTTTTGCTGGGGGGGGGGCTTACTGTATACAGTACGATATGTGCTTACTATCTCTCTAGCCCTGATCTGATCTGATTACAATGCCTTGTTATTGTCTAAAGTTCTTCTACTTGTGTACGGTGAACTGTTTTTGTCTGGAAAGTGCTTGTGACTGCTAAGTGCTCCCTGGGTGCCAAATCTGATGGGAAACCCAGCTGCGCAGAGCTGTGTGCCTCACTCAGCAGAGGAAGGAGACAGACTCTTTCCTTGTCCAAGAGAGGCACACAGCATTCAAACAGCAGCTGGCTTTGGGATGCAGTTGACAGCTGTGATCACTCATTCCTACCCATCCTCTAGGAAGATGGCATGTAGTAGTGCAGAAAACAGAACACGCAACCATGGATCACCAAAATGTTATCACAGGGGAAAGTGTGATAAGCAATAATGCCAAACGAATATGCTTCCATTCTTAAACCAGCACAATTGTGATGAGACAGCAGGCTGGTGTGATAGATTCCTCAGAGGGCTTTCTGTCCCAGTTGGGTCTTGCTTGAGCAACAAGGGGCCTTTGCAGACTGCCAGAAATAGTGCAAATTGAGTCCACTTTAACTGCCCTGACTCAGTGCTAGGGAATCATGGGAACTGTAGTTTATTGTGGCACCAGAGCTCTCTGACAGAGAAGGCTCAATGTCTCAGAAAAAAAATACAATTCTCATGATTCCATAGCACTGAGCCAGGGCAGTTAAAATGGACTCAATTTGCACTATTTCTAGCAGTTTGCAAAGGCCCAAGATCTTCCTGAGAGTTATCGTGCTTTTTTATCCTGCTCCCTGGATTTGTCTTGGTCCTAACTTTTCTCCACTCCACCATGGCTTCTCCCAAACCTCTTTGTTCTCAGTTCTTCATTCTCTTCAAGTGTGAAGATCTCTGAGAAATTAAAGTCTCCAGCAGAAGCAATTCTGAGGGGTACATCGATGTTGTTTCAGCATCATTAGCCAGAGGGACCCTATGCTGCATTGTTTTCAAATCTCTACTCCCCACCCTGTTAACTTTCAAACAACTTGTGGGTTTGAATTTTAAATTATGAAACCAAGTAAAATAATTTTTATTTGCTGTTTTGTGACTAGGTAGATATCTTGGGGAAATGTCCAACAACATATCAGCAGAAAGGTTCTCTCCTTTTGAAGACAAAAGATTTAAATCTCTGTTCTCACCGTTTTTTTGCATTTACTTCTCTGAGGTCTGTTGCCCTGCCCAGTGCACCAGTAAGTATAGTGTCCGTGCTAAATTCTTTACTGTTTCTTTCAATGGGATATTACTTGAGAATACCATGGGTAAAACATTCTGAAGACAGCCATATTCAGGCCTGCAGTAAGGCTGACAGACTCCACCACACTTCGAGGCAGTGTATTCCACTGTCAAACAGCTCTTACTGTCAGGAAATTCTTCCTAATGTTTAGATGGAATCTATTTTCCTGTAGCTTGAATCCATTATTCAGTGTCCTAGTCTCTGGAGGACCAGACAAACAAGCTTGCGCCATCCTCAATATGACATCCTTTCAAATACTTAAACCTAGCTATCATGTCACCTCTTAACCTTCTCTTTCCCTGGCTAAACATACCCAGCTCCCTAATACACTCCGCATAAGGCATGGTTTCCAAAATTTTCACCATTTTGGTCACCCTTCTCTGGATACGCTCCAGCTTGTCAATATTGCATTCAGACTGTGGTGCCCAGAACTGTACATTATTCTAGGTGAGGTCTGGATAGAGTGGTACTATTACTTTCTGCAATCTAGTCATCCTAACCTTATTCATGTAAACTAGAATTATATTGGCTTTTTTTGCTACTGCATCATACTGTTGACATTTAGCATGTGGTCTAGTAAGATTCTTAGATACCTTTTGCATGTACTTTTGTCAAGCCAGGTGTTCCCCATCCCATATCTGTGCATTTTATTTTTTTCTGCCTAAGTGTAGTACCTTACACGTCTCCCTGTTGAAACTAATTTTGTTAGTTTTGGCCTAGCTTTCTAATCTGTTAAAATAATTTTGATTTCTAATCTTGTCCCCTGGCATATTAGCTATCCCTCCTAATTTAGTGTTATCTACAAATTGGATAAGCATCTCCCCATGCCATCATCCAAGTCATTGATAAAGATGTTGAATAACACTGGGCCTAGGACCCTGCTAGTCACTTCTCTCCAGGATGAAAAAGAGCGATTGGGGAGCACTCTTTGGGTTCAATCAGTCAACTAATGCAAATCCACCTGATAGTCTCATTGTTGAGCTCTTTTACAAGAATATCATGGAGCCTTAGTGAAATCAGGATACACTACATCTATAGCATTCCCCTTATCTACCACACTTGTAACTCTTTATATTAAAAAAGTGATAAGATTAGTCTGGTATGACTTGTTCTTGAGAAGCCATGTTGATTTTAATGTTTGTGGCATTCCTTTCTAAATGCTTTCAGACTGTCTGTTTCATAGGAGATTATCGCATTAAAAAATGTGACTTATCCCAGACAGGATACAGTCACATTTTGGATAAAGAGAGGGTATTATCACATTTAAATCACCCCAATTGCTGCCAGACAACTGCACCCTACATGCAGCCTGGGTCCCAGCCATCTGGCCACTTTCCCATTTTTGAAAAGCAGCCAGATAAGCGCGGCTGCAACCTGGGCTACATGTGGGTTACAGTCACCTAGCAGCAACGGCAGCAATTTAAATGTGATAATACCTGCTTTTTATCTGAAATGCAGCCAGGAGCCCTGGTGGTGCAGTGGTTAAATGCCTGTACTGCAGCCACTCACTCACAAACCTCAAGGCTGCGAGTTCCATACCAGCCAAGGGTTGAAGCTCGACTCAGCCTGGCATCCTTTCGTAGGTCTCTAAAATGAGTACCCAGCTTGTTGGGGGCAATTAGCTTACACATTGTAAACCACTTAGGGAGTGCTTAAGTGCACTGATAAGCAGTATAGAAATGTACTTGCTATTGCTATCCTGTCTGGGATAAATCACAGTGTTTTTAATGTGATAATCTCCATAATGTGCTCTAGAATCCTTCCTTGTATTGATGTCATGCTGACTGGGCAGCAATTATTTGGGTCCTGTTCCCCTTCCCCCCTTTTTAAGATGCAGCCAATATTTGCTCTCCTGCAGTCCTCCAGTTTTCCAAGGACCCACTGTGGTTCTCTCCCTCTGAACCTAGGAGATTATCACATTGGCTTCACTACCAGGATAGACATGAGATGTAACTTTCTTAAGTTATCTTATTGCATTCACCCATTGCCGGGCAGCATGCAGCCCATATGCAACCCAGACTTCTCTCACAGCTTTTCAAGAACTGGATTTCCCCATTCTTGAAAAGATGCAGGACAAGCCCAGAGAAGCCCAGGTTGCATACGGGCTGCATATTGCCCAGCAATGGGTGAATGAGATAAGATCCGCCTTAAGAAAGTTACATCCCTAGGTCTATCCTTGCAGTGAAGCTAATGCGATAATCTCCCTAGTCTACAGTATAGGCAACAACCACAAAAACTTCAACTCCCACTTTTGAGGGCTGGTCCCAGTTCATCCTCTCCTGTCTCACTTTGTCATAAATGTCTCAGCTTCTCTATCCTCCTCCTCCTCCGTAAACTAATTCAAAGTGCAAAAGTAATTTGCACTCAATTTAGCAGGAGGGAGAAGACAGGTTGGGTAGAATCTTAGCCTTCCCAGTAGGCTCAATGTTTGTTTGTTTTTCTTTTTTCAGGCTTTCAGATACTCAATACATAAATTCCAGGTTTCCTCTACTTAAAACAGTAGCTCTGTGTGTTCTTTCCTACTGAAAATTTTGCCCTTGTTGCTTAGCCACACCCTTTCCTCCACATACTAACCCTGGTGCTGCTCAGTCACACATTTATCATCTGTGAAATGTTGGATGGCATGCAATAGCAAGGAGCAAGTGTAGTAAGCTCATACACAAGGGCAGTGGGCCCATTGCAGGTGTGTGGGCCTCAGCAAGTTCCCACTGATACCTGTTCTTGACATCAGCTCTACAAGATATCACTGCAGAGTGAGACCTTGCCATCTGCAAGCTTGCCATCTGCAGATCTGAGTATCTGTGGACAGCAATTCCCATTGTCCCCAATTGTAGTGCGTGCATGGCCATGCACACATCATGTTGCTATTAGGGGCAATGGGACTTGAGGTCCCACTTTTTTTGTATCCATGGTGGGCAGGGTCCAGAACAGATCCCCCATGGATAAGAAGGTCTGACTGTATCTAAAATGGCTGCCAGAAAAACAAACATATCTTTGTGTTTCAGTCTGAGGAGCAATTCCTGTCCTCCAAGCTTGAATGTGCTCAACAGTTTGAAGAAAGAATCCTGGTAGAAGCCAAATGTGTTGAGTCCCATCTTGTTACACCTTCTGCAAGGCAAGGCAGTGGAGCAAAGACACAGACTCAGATAGCAATGAAGCTGTTCCACACAGAAACTGATGTCATAGCACCTGAAAGGAGTAAGTTGATGTATCTAAACAGAAATTAATCAAAAGTCTTTTGCAGGACTGGGTCTAGCATTAGAAACATCAGAGGTGGAAACATGTGGCCCTCTAAATGTTGTTAGATTGCAGCTCCGAGCAGTTCTAGCCAGCTGTGGTAAGGGATGATGGGCACTGCAGTCCAACATCATCTGACAGTCCACACAGATCTAGGCTCCTTGTAGTTTTCTTGTGGCAAGGAAATATTAATATATGGGAGCTTTCTAAACTGACACCTTCTTCATAGAGTTTATCTTGCCACCACAGAACTTTGCTTCTGCTCTATGTGGAGGCCTGTAAAATAGGGTGGCCATAAGCCGCCATCCGGGTACATCTCCACTCCAATATGGGTACCAAGACGCACTCCGGCAGACATTTTTCTAAATCAGAAGTTGGGTTTTCATTACTGCTTCAAATGCTCTTTTGAAGTCTACTATAGGTTCTGCACTCTGGTTTTGTAAATAAAGGGATGACCAATATGCATATTATCTAAGGAATGAGCTGAGATGGATTTACACACAAACAAAGTAGCTACCTCTAGGGCCTCAGATGGTGAGGGGCCACTAAATACAAAAATCAGAAAACTAATTTTCAAGTTGTACACATTTGTTTGAACAATATGCATTTTAGTAATGCTGTGGGGCATTCATAGCTTTATATAGTTTAGTGCCTCAGCATGTTTTAATCCATCAGGGAAACTTTGGTCCTCTGGATGTGATTGAATTTCAACTCTCATAGGTCTTGATCAGCACTGACAGTGCTCAGGCATAATGGCAGTTGTAGGTAAGTATCTCTAAAGAGCCATGAAGCCCCAATGTGGGTGATGTGTCAGCCCTGTAAAGTTGTTTTTATGGCTGAGGCTGAGAGTGAGGGGCTTTTCTAAGACTCCTAGAAGTGACTGCATTCACCTATTATTTCCCACTAAACACAATATAGCACTGGTTTTATTTCTGTAGTGGACACCAAGGATATCTATGAAAGTACCCTTCTGTATGAAGAGGAAAAAGTAGTGGCATTGTCCAAAGAGGAGGAGGAAAAGGTCGTGGTCAGTATTCTGCTAGAACTCTGTGTGAAACCTAATGTGGATTCAGAGGTATAGTAATATAATATATAATTGCTTTTACATAAGTATTGTTAAAGCCATTAACTCACTGGCTCGTGACATCAGGTCAGAGATAGCCCTTCAGTTGTCAATGAACTCCTATCAATTGTCATTGCTGGCTTAACTGGATGAAGCTGATTAGACTTAAAGAGTCAAAAGAACCAGAAGACCACAAATCCCCCTGCTGTGCTCTTCCCTGTCCTGCCCTGCCCTGCCCTCCACGAATCCTCCCTTTGATAATTTGAGTTGGCACTGAGTATTCCCTGCCTGAGAAAATGCTAAGAAATTCATGGAGTTGCAATAAGTTGACAGACACCTTGAAGGCACACACACACGCAACCCAGATACAGCCTTCCATACTCAAGGACAGCTAGGCCTAAAAGACAAAATGAAAATAATAAATTTGCAGGTGCCTGGTATCCTTTTGCTACTTCTGTATGTGAAGAATCATCTCCATAGGGTCCCCAGTCAGAAAAGATGACATTTTGGAGGAATCGATTCTGAATGGCCAGAATGCTGTGTTGTGGGTTCCTTTGTGAATTCCTAAACTGTCCAACAATAAACTGGTCGCATGTCTGTAGTGAACTGAAAAGATTACTGTTGGTATATTAACTTTGTTTTTGCTGTTGCAAAGTTAGCATTTTATCAGCATTGTCATCACAGTAACAGTACCAATAACAGTAACATTTTTTAAAAGGACAGGCACCTGAGAATATCCCCTGAGAATATAGAGTGGTCATGTACCTTCTTTTAAAGAGGAGCAGCTGTTAGAACACTGTCCCCTATTTGAAAGGATGTCCAATTCAATTCAAATTTAAAAATAAAGAAATGTATGAACACTGTCCCCTATTTGAAAGGATGTCCAATTCAATTCAAATTTAAAAATAAAGAAATGTATGAAAGAACAGGCAAGTCTTGTTAGAATCATAGAAGAATGATAAAATCATAGAATCATAGAGTTGGAAGAGACGACAAAGGGCCACCCAGTCCAACCCCTGCCATGCAGGAACTCTCAATCAAAAGGAAGTTGAAGGCTTTCACGGCCAGCATCTATAGTTTTTTGTGGGTTTTGTGGTCATGTTCTAGAAGAGTTTATTCCTGATGTTTTGCCAGCATCTGTGGCTCGCATCATCAGAGAATGCTGGCATGGAAGTGTGTGGGGTGTATGTATATATATATATACTGTGTGACCCTAGGTTGTGAGGAGTGATTTACATGTTAATCTGTGTGTTATTCTGTTGTTGAATGGCAAGGCCTTAGGGTGGGAGGATATGCAATTTAATTAAATAGACACAAATCCTCCTTGCATATCCTCCCACCCTGAGACCTTTCTAATCTATTAAGTCATTTTGAATTTCGATCCTCTACTCTGAGGTGTTAGCTACTCCTCCTGATTTGGTTTCATCTGTAAATTTGTTAAGTTGTTGATAAAGATGTTGAATAGCACTGGGTCCAGGAGAGAACCCTGTGGCACCCCACTGGTCACTTCTCTCCAAGATGAAGAGGAGCCATTGCTGAGCACCATTTGGGTTCGGTCAGTCAACCAATTACAAATCCACCTAACAGTTGCATTTTTAGCCCATATTTTACTAGCTTGTTTGCAAATATCTTATCAGGGACCTTTTCAAAGGCATTACTGAAATCAAACTATGCTCTATCCACAGCATTTCATTCATCTATCAAGATGGTAATTTTTATCAAAAAAAGAGATCAGATTAGTCTGGCATGACTTGCTTTTAAGGGGGAAATCTAGGGAGAAGCTAGAAAAGACCTGGGGCCCTCTGGAAAAATTCTTGCGAGAAAGCGAGTATAAGGATTTACTAATAAGAATACAGGAATAAACTACAATTATAATATACCTTTTGGGGAAAATAAGGACCAAAGTAATGAAAATTTGAGTTTGAAATATTTGCTGATACTTTGATAGCTTTGCGGTTGAGTGTGAAGCTTTGCATGTTAAACACTCAGTCTGGACTCTGGAAGTCATTTGGTATACTTTTTTGTTGGCATTTGTAGAGTGGAGGGATGGATGTTAAATAATTTCTTGTTTGTCTTGTTTGTTTGTTTTAGTTATTAGTGTGTTTAGTCTCTATGTTGTGATACATGTTGTATTTTATATTTGTTGTGTTTGTATTTTATCTTTTTTATATACAATATAGTAAAAAAAAAAGAGACAAAAAAGATTTGTCTGGCATGTAGACTTTTTGTGATTATGGAATTACCTTCCAGGTGTTCACAGAATCTCTGTTTAATGATCTGCTCCAGAATCTTTCCCGGTATTGATGTCAGACTAACTGGACGATAATTGTTGGGATCCTCTTTTTTCCCCTTTTTGAAGATAGGGACAATGTTTGCCCTCCTCCAGTCTTCTGGGACTTCCCCTGTTTTCCAGGAGTTCTCAAAGATTATTGCCAATAGTTCTGATATTGCATTTGCCAATTCTTTTAATACCCTTGGATGCAGTTCATCTGGTCCTGGAGACTATATTTATTTAGATTAACTAGATATTCCTGTACTTCCTCTTTACATATTCTGTTCTGCATTTCCCCTGTTGTGTCCTCTGCTCCATTTTCCTTAGGTTGAGCTCCCTTTTCTTTTTGTGAGAAGACTGAGGCAAAGAAGGTGTTGAGCAGTTCTGCCTTGTCTCTGTCCCATTAGTATTTTGCCAATGTCTCTGTGCAGTGGTCCTACCATTTCTTTCTTCTTCCTTTTGTTACAGACATACCCAAAAAAGTCCTTTTTATTGTTCTTAACCTTTCTAGCAAGCCTGAGTTCATTCTGCCCTTTAGCTTTTCTGGCTTTACTCCTACATGTGCTCATTATTTGTTTGAATTCTTATTTGATGATTTCCCCCCTTTTTCCATTTCTTATACATGTTCCATTTAAAAGGTTATAACTTTAGCTCAATTGTAACTTCCTTAATCATCCATCCTGGTTTCTTGAGACACCTCTCATTCTTCCTCCTCATTGGAACTGTTTTAAATTGTGCCTTCAGTGTCTCCCTTTTGAGAAACTCCTATCTGTCTTGAACTGTTTTCTGTGGAAGAGAAGCTATTTGTGAACTGGAGAAGGGAAGGAACTCCTCTTCATGCAAAATCAAAACATAAACAAAATAGTTTATGGGCACCTTCAAAACATGTATTACTGCATACGAGGCTTTAGTAGGCCAGAGATTGCACAGGTGAATTTTTCAGAGTGGAGAAAGCCCTCTGGATTGACAGGTCACAGTAAGAGGGCATAGTCTCAGTCAGAAAAATTAATAGATTCTTGGTCAGCTATAACATTTCATATCCACTCCTTACTTGCCTTTCTAAGACAGTTCTTCAGTCTCCTTTCCTCAAACTGCTCCCAAAGTTCTGAGTGGAAACAAAGAATGAAAGCTACTCTTAATGCTAATAACATGGATATCTCCTTGGTCTTTTCTTTAGATTATTGCTTTATGATTTTCATTGCCTACTGGCCATGGTAGAATATTAAGTGCTGAAATGCATACATTCTTCATAATGCATTCCATAGTCATGGGCCCAAGGAAAATCTTGAAATGCAGGAAACAGTGTAGATAGCAACTTATATATCAGTTCTTGTAAGTTTCATTTCCACCAAGAATAGGTCCTTTTTAAGACCAAAGGAACTTTATTGACCATTTAAGACCAGCTACCCAGTAGACCACCAGCTATTCTTTGCATAATAACAGGTTAGTTTTTAACAACTTATTGATGCTGAGAAAATTCATTCTCCTTCTCCTTCCAACCAGCTACTATGAAGTTGTCTTGAGGCACAGAAGTAACAGTAGAAGCTTTTTGACCTGCTAATCAAAAAGCAATAGTGTTCTGGCCCTGCAAAACACTTTGGAACCCACTTTGGAAGAAAGTCTGAATATACAATTGGCCCTGCGTATCCATGGATTCAACCATCCAGCTTGAATATTCAACCAACCAGCTTGAATATTCAATCAACCCTCAATATCTACAGGGGATCCATTCTGCACCCCATCCCCATGGATACCAAATCCACGGATGCCAAAGTTCCATTATCCCCAATGGCAGTGCGGTCACATGGCCACGCCACCATTGGGAACAACGGAACTTCATGGGCTTCTTTCTTCCTCCTTCCCTCCCTCTGGCCTGACTGGCTGAGCCACCACTGCTCTGGCCACCTGAAGCCCACTTCACTAATCTCACCAGCTATGGACAGCAGAGGGTCTCCTCCTCCTCCTCTGCTTGCTCCACTGCTGCTGCCACTGCGCCACTTCCTCCTCCTCCTCCTCCTCCTCCTCCTCCTCCTCCTCCTCCTCCTCCCATTAAAAATAATGGCGGTATGGTGCATGCACACTTGCATGCATGCGCTGCCATTAAATGAAACAGGGACTTGCCATCCACAGATGGTCAAATTCGCGGATGGCAAGTCTGCCAATAAGGCGAGCAGAGTATCTATCTATCTATCTATTCCAACAAGCAAACCTTGATTTTGCCATGCTGTATAAGGGACATCATTTTACTATGCTATTGAATATAATGGAACTTGAGCATCCATAGGTTTTGATATCCATGCAGGATCCTGGAACCGACACCATCAGATACCAAGAGCCCATTGTAAATCAAACAAACCTTGCTACAATTATGCCACCACCTATCACACAACTGAAACATAAAGGTTTGTGCATTCCCAGAATGAGGAAATTCCCCACTGTCAGAAAAACACCAACCCCACAATATCAATTTCATCTGCTGATCTACTTCACAAGGTTGTAGTGAAAAGTGATGTGAGATGTCATATTTGCTGCTGTGACCTCATGGAAGGAAAGACAGTATATACATGGGAGCAGTTGAAGGGGTTTGGCCACCTGAGCACAGCAGCAAATGGTATCCTTTACTCATCCAAGTCAAAGTGCAGACTCCCCAAAGCCAGGCAAGTTGTTTTTGTGCATGAGGGAGAAAATACCACAAGCACCTTCCACCTTCCCTGCTAGGAAAAACAGAATGCCAACAAGTTAAGTATCTGTCAACTTGCTGCCTTTTCATGGTACCACAAATCTGTTGCCTGAGCAGCCACAAATAAAATTCACTGAGCAACAGCCCTTCTCTTGGATGTTCTGCTATGGCACATTGCTTGCCTTTAAAAGAGAGGTGAATTATTCATAATATGCATGTTTAAATACAAAGCAGGCTGTCTCCCATTTTTAGTGTGCTCTATATGGACTTTCTATTGGGGTATAGTATCTGCATTACACTTTTGCTTCCAGCCCATCTACCCCCTTCCTTCCGATCTCCATCTTTCCAATAGCAGTTGATTTTTAATGCTTTCTCTGTTCCAGAAAGAGGCTGATGGGAAATGTCCACACCATTGCCTGGGAAACTGCCTCTTTTCTAGCGATGCATAGTCTTATTTGTCCCATATATTGTTTAGGCATTGAATGGGGGTAGATTATCTGCTTTATTCAGGCGACAAAAATAAAATAAATAGCAAAAGGGAGGGGAGAGAGAACCTCCCCAATTCCCTTTGAAAGCAAAAAAAAAGGTATGTCACTCAACAGGGGGCTTTATAGAATCTGTTCAACCCACCATTGTGCAAAACAGCTTGAATTTAAATGAAGATTAGGTAATGGACCGTGAAGTGAGCAAAAGTTTTGGGCAGGGTAAGAAACCAGCAAGGAGGGAGCTGTCCAAAGGAAAGATGGGAGGAACCTTCTCTGTTTCAGAGATGGATTATCAGACTGGTTGACAGAGTTGGAGACCAAAGCAGCCTGGACCAAAGACAGTGTGGACTCTTTTCCACAACAGTGTTCTTAATTTACCTGAATTTCAAGACAGTCAGCCAACCCTGTCCTCAAAGGTGTGGAACAAGGCTAATATGCAGCACAGACTAAAATTTAACAGCACATTAGATTTAAAATTTCCATTCCACCCCCATAGTAAAAGTCATATCAAGCAATAATTTGATTACGCTAATGGTGGCTGAAGTGGTTAAGACACTCATTCTGTTGATTGCAAGATTGGCAGGTTAGCAGTTTGAGGCCCAGGTGCTGCATGATAGGGTGAGCTCCCATCACTAGTCCTGGCTTCTGCCAACCTAGCAGTTCAAAAGCATGCAAATGCAAGTAGATAAGTACATACCACTTCAGTGGGAAGGTAAGCAGTGTTCTGTTATTATTATTATTATTATAGTTTATTTCTAAAGCGCTGTCAATATACACAGTGCTGTACAAAGAGAAAATCAAGCATAAAATAGAATAAAAACCTGCCAAAGGCGTACAATCTAAAATACAAACAATAGGTAAAATAGTAAAAGTCAATTAAAACAAAACAAAAAAATAATAATACAACAATTAATTAACAAAATCCACTGTCTACCCAAATTACAGAAAAAGAAAATGTATAGGCCTAAGCAGACTGCCAGAAATAGTGCACATTAAATTGAGGCACTGCCCTGGCTCAGTGCTAGGGAATCATGGGAACTGTAATTTATTGTGGCACCAGAGCTCTCTGACAGAGAAGGCTCAATGTCCCAGAAAAAAATACAATTCCCATGACTCCCTAGCACTGAGCCAGGCCAGTGCCTCAATTTAATGTGCACTATTTCTGGCAGTCTGCTTAGGCCCTATATCAGACAGTGCCTGGGAATACCTCCCTGAACAAGGTGGTCTTTAACTCAGATTTAAAAGTAGACAAAGAAGTAATGATCTGTGTTTGAGGGGGAAGAAGGTTCCAGGAGTGAGGGGTGGCAAGCGAGAAGGGGCAAATCTGGGATGGAGCAGTGGAGATCCTAGGTTGAAAGAGCAGGCCTTGAGTACTAGAATGGAGGGTACGGGTGTGAATGTAAGGAGACAGAAGTTCAGACAGGTAAAGAGGGGCTAGCCATGCAGGGCTTTGAAAGTTGACAACCGAAACTTATATTGGATACGAAAGGGAAAGGGGAGCCAGTGAAGAGAAGATAACAAGGGGGTAACATGGTCAAAGCGGCGAGCAGAAATAATGATGCGAGCAGCTGAATGTTGGACAGAAATTAAAGGGCGAAGATGAGAGAGGGGAAGCCCAGCTAGAAGGAGATTACAATAATTTAATCGGGAGACCACCAAAGTGTGGACCAGAGTTTTGGCAGTGGAGGACGAAAGAAAAGGATGGATTTTGGCAATGTTATAAAGCAGGAGTAGGCAACTTTTCCCCTCTAAGGGCCGAAGGATTTCAGCTCCCAGAAGCCTCAGCCATGTTGGCCAATAGCTCCTGGGAATCTGGGAGCTGAAGTCCCTCGGCCCTTAAAGGGGAAAGGTTGCCTACCCCTGTTATAAAGGAAAAATCTGCAGGCTTTGGCTGTGGCCTGAATATGGGGAATAAAAGACAGAGAGGAGTCGAAAATAAAACCGAGGCTGCAGGCTTCCTGGACCAGATGAACAGAAGTGTTGTTGACAAAAACAGAGAAAGAGGGTTGAAGGGAGGACTTAGATGGAAAGACAAGAAGCTCTGTCTTGGACATGTTGAGCTTCAAATGCCGATGACGCATCCAAAGAGAGACAGCTGAGAGACATGATGAAACTTGCTGTTCAAGCCCTTGAGACAGATCAGGGGTGGAAAGATACAGTTGGGTGTCATCGGCGTACAGATGATAAGAAAAACCAAAGGAACTAATAAGTTTTCCTAAAGACAAGGTGTAAAGAGAGAACAATAGGGGACCCAAAACAGAACCCTGGGGAACTCCAACAGATAAGGGAACGGGGGACGAAATCTGTGCAGTCATGCTGGCCACATGATCACAGAGTAGCCTCTGACAACACTGGCTCTTTGGCTTAGTAACAGAAATGAGCACTGCTTCCCATGGTTGGACTTTACTTTAACTCTAAGGTTACCAAAAATTTGAAACTATACAAACTTTTTAAATCTCCAGATCAGGCAAGATATTATGAAGAGAAGTTGGAAATGGGAGGGAAGAAGTGGGAAAAGACTGTTAGGTCATGAAGTTTGCAAGGGTAAGGGTACCTAAGGTAAACTGTAGCAGAGAGATTCAAACTGCATTGGAGAGATTCAAATGAGCTTATGTCTACACAGGCCAAAATACTCCAGTAGCAGCACAAGTTACCTGGGTACTCCAGATTGACGCTGAGAGGCTGTTCTCACATGGGTCCTGCAGTGCTCCTTGCTGCTGCTGCCACTGTGCAAATTACTTGTTCTGAGACAGAAAACAAGGCACCCAGTGTTGATCACATGGCTGATCACCTCATTAGCAAATGGTGACTTTTTAAAATCCCTTGTAAGGGTGTATACCTCAGGTTCAATTCTGAACTGGCTGTACATCATCTGAACATTTTGTACCAGAACTGGGGATTGGGCCCTGTGTTGTGCAGACTGATCACCATGAGGACTGGGGAAGGGCATGTTACTTGCCCCATGTGGACATGTCCTTAGTCTGTATCACGGGTTTACAACTGCAAGTGACCCCTGCAGGCGTTATTGGCTACAATGCCCATAATCCCATTAGATGAAGCTAGTAGATGCTATAGTCCAACATCTGGAGGCCACAGATTACCTTGCTGTTGTTGTTGTTGTTTGCCTTTAAGTCATTTCCAATTTATGATGACCCTAAGGTGACACTATTATGGGGTTTACTTGTCAAGGTTTGTTCAGAGGAGGTTTGCCATTGACTTTCGCTGAGGCTTTGATTTGCCTAAGGTTACCCAGTGGGTTTCCATGGCTGAACAAGGATTCAACCCCTGGTCTTCAGAGTTATAGCCCATGCTCAAACCACTGCTGCTGCTGTTGTTAATGAGACAACTCCGAGACATCCTATCCTTAACAACTCTGCTCAGGTCCTGCAGACTCAGGGCCATCTTCTCCTTATTAAATCTATCTGGTAGGCAGTGTTCCTCTCTTCCTACTGCCTTCTACCTTCCAAGCATTATTGTCATTTCTAGCGAGCCATACCTTCTCATGATGTGGCCAAAGTACAACAGTCTAAAATTAGTAATCCTGGCTTCTAGGGAGAATTCAGGCTTGATTTGTTCTAGGACCCATTTCTTTGACATTTTAGCCATCCATGGTATCCACAGAACTCTTCTATAGCACCACATCTCACATGAGTTGGTTTTCTTTCTATCAGATTTCTTCACCATCCAGTTTTTACACCCATACAAAGCATCTGAGGAAGTAGACTGAAGACTATGAAAGCTCATGTTGCCAACGTCTTTCTTTCAGTTAGGGCCTTTACAGACCCACCTTTTGGGCCATGGCTCTTCCATGCCCTTTTTGCGTATGTCTACATGCTGCGCCACAAGGGCGTCCTGACGCCATGTGCCATGAGAAAAAACAAACCACAACTATTTCAATTTCCTCATTATCTCCATTGCATTTATGTAAATCTTCTGTCGTCAATAGTAAACATGTCTCAGCACTTTCTAATTTGACTTTCCTGTAATTGTTCCAAGTCTTTGTTATTTTCTGTTATTAGAATGGTTTCAAACCACTATACCATGGGACTCCTTAGCCCTCTTGAATTAGGTTATGTGATTTCAGATTGTACCTACATTATACCTAATCTTTAGCAAGATTAATAATTCTGGCAAAATCCCAGCTAGTTAGAAGCAAACAATTGTGGTGTCAATTTATAGGAAAAGCCAAGCCACTCATCCAAGAATTACAGATCTAATAGTCAGCGATCAATAATGGAAAAGGTATATTCTCATTTCCCATGTAACAGACTGACTTCTTTTTGGAACTCCAATCATATTCTTATTGAAGCACAAGCTACATTGATCAACTTTTGATCATTGTTTGGTCTTCTCTCACCTTGCTGAGAAATATTGCACACCTCTGTAAGACAAGCTGTTTATGCTTTTATTGACCTAAAGTTAGCTTTTGACTCCGTCTCCAGAACTAAGTTATGGGAAAAGTTAGATAATATTTTGACCACTTAAATATTTTATTGTCTTATTAAGTCTCTATATAATAACAGCAAAATACAATTCAGATTGGCATCTAGGGGCAGCTTTCTAGAGAAATATTTATGTCTACAGGGGTCAGACAAGGCTGTATTCTTGCACCAACCTTGTTTTAATGACCTTGAAGATGCCTTAATGGATCTCAAAGTTTGCTCAGACTTGAAGACTGCTACTTTCTGCTGATGATACAGTTATTCTTTTACTTTTAGACCTGGACTAAGCTATTTACTAAGGAGGTTTTTGAATTATTGTACACAAAATGATCTTTAAAAAGCAGGCTCAGTGACATACAATTAATCCAATAATGATGAATCTTCAAGGACAGTTGGCCCATTTTTTTTTTTTTTTGTCAAATTCTTATTAGAAGATAACATTCCCACTGTGACTTTGGTAGTTGCCAAGCCTTTGTCTGGACTGCTCAGAATCAGAGAACAGCCAAGTTGTGTATTAGGGGAAAACGTCAGAAATACGATCTGTTTGTATGAACTGACCAATCATTCCTTGTGCTCTTAATTTAATTTATATGTGGTGAATTTGATTTTGCTGAGTCTCTGGACTGTAATAAAGAATTGTTGCTGCTAATATTTCAAATAAGTTGATTTTCTTTCTGTCCAGCTTTCACAACCATAAATAGAAATTGAAAAGACTCTCTTAAGTTGCTTCTTCTTCTTCTTCTTCTAGTCTGACATCAATTTTATGAAAAAGAAAAGAGAGAGAGAGATCAGATTTGTCTGGCATGACTTGTTTCTCTGAAACCTATGTTGACTTTTCGTGATTATGGAATTACCTGCCAGGTGTTCACAGACTCTCTGTTTAATGATCTGCTCCAGAATCTTTCCCGGTATTGATGTCAGACTAAATGGACGATAATTGTTGGGATCATCTTTTTTCCCCTTTTTTGAAGATGGGGACAACGTTTGTCCTCCTCCAGTCCGCTGGGACTTCTCCTGTTCTCCAGGAGTTCTCAAAGATTATTGCCAATGGTTC